>JAYECN010449054.1:0-20643 GCA_035222435.1 Microcambeva ribeirae | reverse complement strand
ACTCCCAAATCCCTCTCTGCGGAGCTGCTTTCCAGCAGGTCAACCCCTAATCTGTGCTGGTGCCTGGGGTTATTCCTCCTCAGGTGCGGGCCCCTGCCCTTGTCCTTGTTGAACCTCATGACATTCCTCTCTGCTCCACTTTCCAACCTGTCCAGGTCCCTGTCCAGGTGTCCAGCACCTGTCTAGGTGTCCAGCACCACAGCGCTCTGGAGTGTCAGCCACTCCACCCAGTTTTATATCATCTGCAGACTTGCTCAGCGTGCGCTCTTTCCCCCCATCCAAGTCATTGATGAACAAGTTGCATAGTACTGGGCCCCATACTGACCCCTGGGGGACACCTCTGGCCACAGGACTCCAGGTAGATTCGGCCCCATTTATCATGACCCTCTGAGCTCTGCTATCCAGCCAGTTCTCAATCCACTTCACTGTCCACTCATCTAACCCACACCCTGAGTGAGGATATTATGGGAGACAGTGTCAAAAGCCTTTCTGTCAAAAGCTTTGGAAGTGGACAAAGTGAATACCTAACTGTTAAAGGGTTCAAAATTAATGCAAAAAACAGTGTTAATATACCGGTCTTATTCTCTTATACTCTGGGTACTAGGTTTGTGTCAAACCGTACCTTAGAAATGTTTCACCTTCTCTCTGTCCAATTTCTGTGGGAAACCACAAAATACCAGCTAGGCTAGTGTCAGCTTTCTGCTCACTTAAGCTCACAATAGATTATCTTGTTTTTGTTTGAAGAAATGCAAAGTGTTATCCTGTCTACATACTGACTCATTTTCTTCCTCCTGCTAGACTTGCATATGTTGTTTCATTATGAAGGGGTTGAGGGGATTGTTTTGAAAATGCTTGCCTTTAGCACAAGAACATTCTGGAAATGTAAATCTATTGTAACAAGCTTGTGCGAACATGGCAAGACAGCTTGAATTTACTGCGTGTGTGTCTGTGCATATATATATAAAGACATATATTAATACTGTGTTGTTTTTAATATAGGCTGTTTTCCTTTTTCTTTGCTTTTTCTTTTTTTCCTTTTTCTTTGCTGTTTTCCTTTGCTGCAAACTGCAGATGAGAGCTTTTCCATAGCTATTGTTGTAAGTCTCACAACAATAACAAATAATCATACACTGACTTCTGTTCTTGACTATGTGACTTTTCTGCATATGAGCTGATAGATTTTCCTAATAAGTGTACAGCTGAACATATCATTCCAGTAGATTATTTTTAAAAATCATTTTATTGCTATTATGTTTGATTTAATAGTGTGTGCTAGTATTGACTTTTGCAGCTTGATAGAAGAAAAGATTTTCTTTTTTTTAATTCATGGGGAAGCAATAAGGATGATATTCTAATAATGTCATAAACGTTTACCATGTGTATAGCATAGCTGCATTGCTTTATAGCTGCATGCATGTGTACATGCTGTATGAAGGTAAATAGGAAAAAGCCTTCATTGTGATTTTTTTGTTTGTTTGTTTTACATTCATATCACATATTTCAGTAAGATTTATTTGCTGTAATTCTGTATGTTATTTTAAGGTTGGATGTTTTGATATTTAAACATACTCCTGTGGGAATGAGATCTAAGGTCTGTTTCTTTAGCTTTCTCCAGAACAGAAGAAAGAAATCTGGTTATTTGTGCTAGTACGTTTATTATGTTTCAGTTTATTTCAAATGTTCTAAATGCACTTCTCTCTGAGATTTTCCTAGTCCTAGCATGCTATAGTGATCTGTTGTCTTTAGTTGGATTTTAAAGTATTTATGTTTCCTGTATGTGCGTTTAGATTAGCCATATTTCTACAAAGACTTTGCTTCAGAATTTCCACTTGGTATTATTTGTACTATTGCTATAAGCATTCAATGCCTATACATGTTTACCTGTATTTGTATATTTCTTCGGACACCTTTTGTGCATGTAATATAATATCATTTCTTATTATACTATACACAGTAGTAGTATAGTGTAGTAGTGTGTAGAAATTATAATAATTTCTTACTAAACTCCATACAGTACAACGAGCTTTCAAAACTGAAAGGGAAGACCAGAAAGGGAGAGCATATGCATTCAGAGTGGAGAGCTCAATAAGTCATTAAGAGATCCTTTGGTTTTACGATGCCCTTCTGAGCCGCTGTGAATTGTGAATTTACTATTGTAAAGCAAAAATAAACAAAGAAACAAGCAAACAAACTCACTGTGGATTCCCAGTGGATTCCCAGATTAGTGAAGTTATTTCAAAAGTTCATTCTAGTCCTAAAGATATTACCAGTGGAACTGGAGTTGTCATTTTAAGAGCAGAGAATTCTGCTGGAATCCATATCTTTAAAAGTAGATTGATGATTTTTTTTAAGTACAGCTTGTCTCTAAATGCATGACTGATTTGTAAATCAAAACCAATGTGCTCAGAGGTTGTTGGGATACTTAATTTCTTTTACCTGTTAATTGAGTCGTTTTGCAGACTGAACAAGACCTACTGCATTTCTCTTATGTTTGCATTCTCTCAAGGCTGCTGATTGGTACAAAGCAATTAAGCCCTAAGCCTGTAAATGAAATGTTAAAAAAGTTTGTCATGACTTTTGATAGGATGTTGGGATACTGAAAACAGGTATTGCATTTTTGAGTTGAGGTAGTTTCCAGTACTGCTATAATAGTCTGTCTTTAAAAAGAAACTTTTGCCCTTACATCCCAGGAACTATGGTAACTTGGTAATAGGGAAATAGAAGGAGAAAATAGAAGAAAAATCTGACAAGCTGTTATTTCCATCCCTAATAAAGGGAAATGTAGTCTGTGGTATCCCATGGATAAACACAGAGGCCAGACACTGGTAATTTGCAGAGGCTCCAAAAAAGTCAATATACACATAAGCTAATGCATAACATCCCAGTTACTTTGTTAAATTTTTTAGTATTTTAATCAAAAATACAGCATGCACATAATGTCATAGAGTTTTTGATCAAATACTGGGTACAACAGATTTTAGAAAGTTATTAATGCATTCTAGATGTAGAGTTTTTTAAGGACTAAATATGGAGCAGAAGTAGTAACAATCACAAACATTATGCCATTCATCCACCTGATGTCAATCACAAATATAATGCCATTCATCCACCTGATAATATCTCTACCCAACTAGAATTTGAGAAGAGGATTTCTGGTTTTATTAGGCATATTAAATTAGCCCAAGCCTTTTATGGGACCATTTAACCTATCCTTTATTTACTTTTCCAAAAGTTGTTTTATCTTTTTTTCTAGAATACATACATATATAATATGCATAGGCATACATATATTCATGTATATATCACTCTTGTGTACATTGATCACCCAAAGGTAAACATTAGTACTGGCTTCTTTCCTTGTTTCTAGATTTGAGATTGCTTTAGCAGTGTGGTGCGAACTTCATGTCACTCTGGAAGATACCTTTTTACAATCCATAGTAAAATATACACGATATTTTTAATTATACTACTATCAAATTAATTTTACTTATACAAAAGTGTAGGTGCACCAAGACAATGATTTTTCTTTTTCTGCAGTGATAAGTGTTAAGTGTTATAAGTTCATCCTCTAATAAGCCTTATTCAATTAATATAACCATCTCCATTAAAATAATGACAGGAGTTATGAGTACACTAAATATTAGAAATCTGGCTTAAGAGCTTTGGATCATTCTTCCATTTACTCAAGCTCAACACATTAAACTCTGTCCAAAACTCATCAGATGGCTATTGTTGCATATTTAATTTAAACCCTTTAAACACTTATATGAGTATAAAGTCATTCAGAATGGGACAAGAGAGATTTAAAGCTAGCTCTGTATCAGAAAGATTATGCAGTAAAAATAGATCCAAACAATTTATTTTAAGTGCTTTCTATAAATCAACACATATTCCACTGGGAGGAAATATGTAAATGGAAAAGTGACCTCTGACTCCTGGTCTCCAAGGATATTAACCAAGCTTCTGTAGCTTCTGTTTACAGTGTAAATTGCCTCTATAAAGGGCTGGTTAGAAAATGCACTCCTCATAGAATCTTTTAATCTAGTTTCTACCCATTGTTATTATCAGCTCATTGCAGAGTGTAAGAAATCAATTTTCAGAGGAGGAAAAGAGCTTCTGATGGATATTGTAGATTCATTTTCAAAATGCTGCTGCTATGAAAGACTTTATTCTACTTCAGTTTTATTCTACATAGAAATATATACCTGAAGGTGATCAGAACGTTTAAGTTCAACGTTAGTCTTGTTGCTATTGCTTTGTGTATTGCTATTGCAATGGACGTAGGTCATGGCAATCCATTAAAAGTTACCCTCAGGTTTTTCAAACCACCGAAGAATGATCTTTTCTATAATGCAACCTTACAGAAGCCAGCACCCTTACACTCCAGAAATTATCACCTGTTTCTCTGTCCTTGACAAATCTGAGTTCCTCTCACAGGTACCAAAACAGAGTCTGCCTATGCTTAAGCCTCTTAACTGCTTTGACAGAGTTTAGTTAAATGATATTCAGACACGTAGTTCCTTTACATAGGTGCTATCAATTTTAGTACTGAAATCTTAGTTTTCTGGCACCTGTAAGTTAAGCAGATCTACCTAAAAGTGCTTGTTTCTTATACACAGTGAATGTGGAGATGCAAATTGAAAGAAGCAGTCATCTAGCCCTCTTTAGGAGTTTACCGTGGGAAATTCAACCTTGCTGGGATAGAGATCCAATTACTCAGTGAGGCGATAAGTGAAAGGCCAGAAGGAATTAAATCCTCAGAGCACCAGAAATTTTCCAGGCAACAGGCAGAGACAGCAGACGCCAAGCAGAGGGTCATCCCAGATTATACTTAAAGCTTATACTTTAAAGCTATGCTATGTTTTTTGTTTAGTTTTGTTTGTTTGTTTTATAACTATATGCTTTCGATCTGATAAAACATTTTTCTTCTTTTTTTCCTGCTTCTCACTGAAACAGAACGAACTAAAACTGTGGAAGCCTGAACATCTTACCAGCAACATTACAGATACCTTGGACCCTTTATCATAGAGACATATAAGAGGTCTGAGGCACCTTAAAAAGAAATTAAATCCCAAACTAACAGATTTATTCATTAAGATGCTTGCTAATCCCATGCTAGCAAGCAGTCTGAAGGACAGCAGGAGAAAAATTCCTTCCTCAGTGTCTTCCAGTCACCCTCTCCCTTGCTATCCTGGTGCTTCCAAAACTCTTCAAGAGGCAGGTTACACACTTTGACAATAAAACAGATTTGATTTTTTGTGTTGCCACAAGTGTTTGTTTATGACTACATCCTTTTCCTTAGTGAGCTTCTCAATGTTCAGAAAGATGTTCAAAAATCCCTGCCCTGGTGAGGACAGCAGCCCTATAGCTTTTTGGGAGAGTGATGCAGAATAGGGTACATGGAGAGGAATAGATGACTGTTTTCCCCACTTTGATATTACTCTGTGACCCAGAGACAAAATAAATCTGGCTTTGTTCAAAACTTCCTGCTGTTACTAAACTCTTCCCCAGCTTCCCTGTTTCTCCAAGCTGCAGATCTGGGATGAGGTGCTAGCCATTGGTTGTTAACTAACAGAAATGCAATGATGCACCTTCCCCTTCTATTTATAAAACTCTTCTGTTTTAGAAAAGAATTCAAGTGATGAATTTTTTATTCTCTATTTTTATTCTTTATTTAATTTTGAGACTAGAATATGTTATAAGGATTATACTAGACAAGATACTAAAATACAAAAAACAAATGAACAACAAAAAAACACACAAAAAAACCCCACTTCACTACATTTGGTAGCATGGGCTTACTAAAATTGCATTAGAATCTTCTCTGAAGATTCTTACCAAAGTGATTTTGTGCTACCATTTAAGTTAATTCATTTATAGATTCTCTAATGAACTGTTAGCTCTGTTAACTGTAATTTATTATTGCAAAAAAATGCCAGTTACAATTGCTAGACATGAACTTATGACAATCCTTCCTTTCCTCCCCTGCAGCCGTATCTGGATTGTCTTCCATATCTAATTTTCATGTCCTCCACCTATTAAGCTCAATTAAAATGTCCTTCAAAATATTTCAAACATTTTTCTCCTTGGTTTTGTATTTCATACCAGCACACTTCAGATTCAGTGCATTAGCATGTCATAATACACAAATTTTCAAATGCACATCTTCTATCATACATATTTATTTAAATAATAGTTATATTCATAAATGTTAAAGAATGGTCAGATACAAAATAATATGATGCATAAACATAGCGGTTATTTTTCTTCAATAGCTCAGACTAGTAAGTTGTTTATTATAGATAAGATTATTTTAGTTTTAGTCTGTCTTTCCTTTTGCTGAGATAAAAAGAATTGAGAGTGTGGTTCTATGTAATGTGAAATGTAGGAAGCAAATTAAATTGAGAGAGATGAAAAAATATACTTTATGTATGTATGTATGTAATTTTCTGAACTTATTTGAGGGGCTTTACAATCTTTGAAGAAGTTTATCAAAACATTTATTTTTATGTACAATTTGGAATTTTTGGGGCAAGGTTTAGGAGTACTGAGTATCAATGTGCTGTGCTGTGGGAAGCTCCAGAAGGAAATAATTGATTACTCTATTAAACTGTACTGAAGTCCCTATGTATTATTTGCTGCTGAGTCTGACAGTGAACTTATAAAGATGGAAAAAGAACTCAATAAGAAATGTTTAGTAATTCAAATGTATTTCAAACTGAGGGAACAGAATTGCAATGGTATCTGATTTAAAAGCACTAGATTTCCTAAATTAACTGAACACAGTTACAGGTATATATTATTTCAAATAGGGTTAAAGAGATTTTTGAAGATAGGAGTTAACTTTAGCCCAGAATTAAAGAATTAAAATTAATCACATCATCTTGCTTAAGGTTTGTATTTAATTTTAGATTTCTGGTTTCAGTTTAGAGATTTTTTTTTGTTTTTTTTGTTTATTTTTTTAAAAAAGCTTTATTTTTCACTATTTAAAAAGCAAACAGGTTGAACTAAAGTTGATAGAAAATGGTTAGTTATCCCACATGTATTTAAGTCATCCATCTATTAATGAGTTTATCCAATGTTTCCAGTATATGTTAATCAAAATTTTCAACCTGCATGTTTGCCTGACCTTGGATCTTTCCATAACATTTCAGTCAAAATACTTCAGCCATTTCAAAGATTAAAACTTCTTCTTTTGCTCTTTAAAATAGCCTTTAGGCCATTCCCTTGAAATTTTCTAGTGGCTTCATATTTGGAGTAGGGACTTGAAAGTAGCGAGAGAGCAGGCATTTTTGTCAGAGTTCAGCCACATGAGATTCCCACAAAATTCAATGATGTTAAGCTATTTCATTTTATGGAGGTTCAGCAGAAACCATTAGCCCTCCTCTGGACCCTTAGGATCCGAGCCCCAGGGCTCTTCAACTATGGGTGAGGGACCAGAGCTGGATAACTCCTACAATGCTTATCTATGTCTTCATCCCTTCAATCCCAAACCAAGCTCTGATTTTCTTTTTCTATGTGACATTCCCATCTTCTTCTTCAAGCCCCTAAAAGTTTGAAAAGAAACATTTCTGAAGGCTCGGAGGTGGTAGAAATAGATTAGAATGAAAGGTAGCAGGAAGAATCCAGTTACAGGAGTAAAGGTGAAATGAAAGGAGCAAATGGAAGTGACAGAAGGAAGGAAAGGGATGAGCTCCTGGGGAAGTAACAAAGAATATTCACTCCAGAATCCATCATGAGTTCATCATCCTGCAGCCAAAAAGAGCTTGAGAAGTTTTTACAGAAAGAAAATCTTTTTTTATTCCTCAAAACTATGTGTGTACTTAAAGCATATAATTATATATATAATATATAAATGATATGATATTCAAGAACATAAGATTTGTAAGATTTCAGATATGCTCTAGGAATAATGAAAGGAGAATGCATGCTACAGGCAGCCAATTTTCATAAGAACCTTTGTATTTTCTCACAGTTTATTTTTAAACTGAAGGGGTGAGAAATTTCCTTTACTATACACAGTTTTGATTCATAGAAAAAAAAAAAAGAGATTTTTTTTTTTTTTTAATTGCTTCCTTCCCCCAGTGGAAACATTTATCTCCCTGGCTTGCATCAAGGATGAAAGTGGGATTCCAAAAACTTGCCCCGCTCCTAAACATGGGGTATAGAGAAATAAATAAAATGTCTAATACCTGTAGATCAGATTACCCATACGAACATCACAAACTCCCATTAGTTCTTTTCCTCTCCTATTTCCAGAAAAAGTAATTATTGAAATATTAAAATCTTCTTTAATTCATCATTAATGAGGGAAAACATACTTCAATATCATATTCTTTTTCAGCAGTGAATAACTTGGTTATGTTTTGGTAGTTTAAAAAGAAACATATATGAAACATTTATGCTTAGTAGGTAGATATTATGGCATAGGCATTCTTAAAAAGACTCAGGATGTCAAAGAAACATCAGATTTAATAGGAAGAGTGTAGTTATGTATGCAACCAATAGGGAATCAAATATCTATGCATATGAATGTCTTTCATTACACGCAGTTAAGTAAAAAGATTTCCCACAAACTTATGCGTGTGCACATATGCACATGAATTCAGTCTTTGAATCCACACAAACCAGACACATGCATTTCCTATAATATGTATTGATATATTGAAGTTGATTACATATGAAAACAAATTTTGCATGAACACAGACAAGAGACATGGAGAAAAAAGACAATACATCTGGTAGGAAGAAGGAAAATATTTTTTTTTTAAAAAGAGCAATAGTGGGTTGAATGAATATTTTGCCCAAGTTAGAATTACTGTGCATATTTTAATTTTCTAGAACAGGACAAACTGAAGAATTTTGTTTGAGGATTCACTTGAAATTAAAGCCAAATCATAAGTTATGCAACTAGTCTTTTATATTTGCTTTCCAACAGCTTTTAAGTAATCAAATTTTATTTCTTTTAGAAAATGAGTTTTAACTTTCCATGAACAAATTCTCACAGAAGAAGTGACATGGTGCATAAATTTTAGGAGAATCTCGAAGGATAATGTCCCTTTTCGCCTCACTCCCCTTTGAAAGAGAGAGAGGGGAAAAAAAAAAAAAAAAGAAGTGCAAACTTGCTTATGCCCTTGCAGAGGCAATTATGCAATCCGTATGATTGCTGCGTTCTTAGTGTTCCTTGAATGAGGTGTATAAAAGCTTAATGTCACTGCTGAACAAAGCCAATAAGACTAGAAGTCTTCCTTTTTAAATAGAAATGTTGACTCTGGCAAAGCCAGTGAAAGGAAGGAAAGTTCATAATAGTCTGTTCTTCCTTTACTCCATTTTCTGTGAAGCCTCTTCCTTGAGTTTTGTTTTCTTGGGAAAGATTTTATACCTCTTTGTTTTAAACATTTTTTTTCACTATCAAATTAAACTCACTTACTCAAAACATAGAGTGATACGCTGTACTGTATGCATGCATTTTGAATTCTAAATATCCAGCAGGAAATTTCTTGGTAAAGAAATATTAAATAAAATCTTGTTATACACCAAAAAAAGTGTATAATGAATTAAAAAAAAATGCATTATAGAAAATTGTAACATATCCATGTGGAAAAAGAGGCTTAACAAAATTGTTTTTTGAAAATTTTGGTGGTAGAAAATCAACTACACAAGCACTGTGCTGCGTAAAGTGACAGCGTTATATATGTTGGTACTTGCTCTTAAATATTCATCTAGCAAGTTTTGAAACTACTAGAGGTACCTTGGACTTTGAAATGTGGATTTCCTCTAAATAACGATCTGATTGTCATATAGAAAATGCTTACTAATCAGTAGGAGTAATCCTTTCAGGATTTTCTTCTGAGGCTTATTGTCACAGAATTATGGGAGTCACATACTTAACCATATAGCTTATTAGTCATTCACCTAACTGCAAGGCTATGAATCAGAAATTCTGTGCAACAATCTAACAATCCATTTGTATGCACTTATGTCTTTATTATGAAGAATGAAGACTGTCAGTTTGACTTGCAGGCTAATACAAACTTCAAATTGTGCATTTATTTACAAATTCCATTTCAAGTATCAGGAAATTCGGCAAATTAGGATTTGCATTAGACCTTGGGATATATAACTTTTTTTCCCAAAATAAAATAATGATATTTTTCTCTTATGATCTTACAGCATAGCAAATATTTATGCTGACCTTGAGCATTTATAAGTATACCATAACCATGAAGGCAGTTTAACTGGTGATTTGAGAGCCTTCCTTGCCCCATATGCCACATCTATCTGAGTTTCTACTACAGGGAGCATGAAAAGTGAGAATAAGGAAAATGTCAAGTTATTCTAGACCCTGGAAATTCAGAACCACAGTAAGTCATTCAAAATGCCCTGTGAAAGAGGTAGTTGGCAATGCAGAAACCAATTGCCTTATTCAAAACTAGCAGCTTCTGTTTATCCTAACTTTAGAATGCAGTGGCCAACTAAGACTGCCTGCTGCCACTGCCTTCTCCAGTTATCCAATTAAACTGTACTAGTGGGAGGAAAGAGCAAACTGAGGCTTTTTTCTTTTGCAGTTGATAAATATTTTATATTCCACTCAAGTGGATCATCATAATCATTAATCATGAAATCACTAATGATCTTAAGTAATGAATGGCCAATTAACTGTTAAGGATAACCTCAGATTCAGCTACTTTGATAACTCTGTCAACAGTCATAACCAATTTACAGTGTTCCTCGGCATATAGAGGTAAAGAGGGCAATGTACATTTGGAAGAGAGCAACTAGACAGTTTGGGGGACATTAGTTAACAGTAGTTGTAACTGTTTCTGTTACAACTGCTGTTAGGGAAAAAAATTTCTGAAGCACTGGCAAAAATATTGTATCTAGTCAGTGAATCAAATAACTCACATAAAGCTGTGCTTGTCAAAGTATGAGGAAAAATCTCACTTCTAGGCTTTTTATAACTTCTGTGTTTAAAGATATTGAAGGATATTAGATCAATTCCCTAGTGGCAGTAATATAAATGTAAATAAAACAGATTCTAGTGTAAATAAATAGATGCCAAGTGTACTTGTTATACATCTGAATGCTTAGATTAGAGGCATGCTTAAATTTATTTTTAAGTGTCATCACTAGTCTGAAAAGAGGGAAATGTCATGATGCATGTACCTTGTACAGAAATTCTTATAATTGAAATAATGGTTCTACTGAAGGTTGTTTATAAAATGGACAATGTTCTTTGTTTAGCAGAGAAGGGGTAGTTGGCAAGAACTATCTATAATAAGAATACCTGCAAGTGATCAATCTGGGGAAAAGTCAAAAGTCCCTTTAGCAATATTTTTTTTTTCTTTAAAAATGGATATACTAAAAGCAAAATATGATGTTTCTGCCTTTGTTCATCCAGATCCCTTCTGAGCTATTAAGAAATGGTTTGGCACTCAAGCACTGTAAGAACAGTGGAAGCAACAAACCAACTAAGATGTATACAACTGATATTACAGAATAATTTTAGCTTCTGTGATGACAGTTTACAATTAGGCTGCAAAACTTGAGGAATCAGACTTAACTTTTAAAAATAATTTAAAAGTCTAAAAGAAAATTTGTATGTGGTGTGTATATATATATATATGTATACACAATGATGCTCACTGTATTAAAAGCTGACACAGATGTGGCATAAGAGCCATATATGTTCACTTACATATATGTATGTAAGTGAAATTGATAAAATGATTTTAGGAAGGCCTTTTTTATGGGAACTATTATTTGGGGTAATAAAGTGCTAACAACTGCTGCAAAGACTAAGTGAAGGTATGGACTTCATTGGTGTGAACATATCATATTTACTCTGTGCTGTATGGGATGATACATGTTCTATACTTAATCTTAGGAATACACACAATTCTATATAATGAAAGAAAACCAAGGGCATCTCTATTATTTCTCTTCTTGGACTTATTAAAGTCTGGAAAATTTCTATTGCAACTCAATGTTATTATGTAGTAAAAAAAGATGTGCTGTTAGAAAGACTTGTTAAAAATCTATATTGCCAATGATATCCAGAGCAAGTGTTCTTATGGTAAATATTTAAGATTTCTACTTAAGCAGAAAACAGGTAATCTGTTTATCATGAAAAGAAAAAACAAACCAATTAATCCTTTGGAGATAATTTGGCCAAAGGAGGTGTTACTGTATAGCCCCATCTATTCTAGCTATCTTGAATTTAAAAGACCAAAGGAAAATCCAACGAAGAGAATAATTCTCTTATTACTTCATGCTTTCTTCTGTGAGGACTGCAATAACCAGTGAACTGTGGTGCTACCATTTGCCTTTCTATTGTGGATAAATCATCCTAATGAATTAGTGATGACTTGTGGCTAGATTTTTTTTTTTTTTTTTTTTTTTTTTTTTTTTTTTGATGCTGAAGTTAAGGGACAAATAGATGACTTTGTCTTCCATTTTGGAGCACACCTGATCCAGAGCACAGCATACAAAAAGGTGACAATCCCCTTGTCTGTCTGTGACACCAGAAGATAGTTTTAGGTAGTCCCTACCTCAACACTCTCCTGGTCTCCACTCATTCCACCATTATTTGGGTTTGGATACAAACTACTCAAACCCACAACTCATATAGTGTGATAATTTTCACTGCTACTGTTCAACTGAAATTGGCCTATGTGCTTGCCTTGGATAGCTGGATGTCTATAATATCAGACTAGCTTGTCTATGAAATGCACAGCGAAAGTGGGAAAGACTTAAAAACAAGCAAGATGCAAAAACTTAATTACAACCATTTTCTGGGATCAACCAGCCAAGACACTTTAAGTTAGTCCCTGAAGTACTCCATAAAATTGTAATTAGTCATTTTCCTTATCCTTTGACTATCAATTCACTCTGTTATAGCAGTCTTTTTTTTTTTTTTTTTTTTTTTTTTTCAGTCCTCTGGTTTCATTAATCTTCAAAATGAGTGTGTATTAAATTGTCCAGGATGATTTAACCCTTAAACACAGTATAATTTAAAGCTTTTAAAAAAATGAAAAGGATGATTTCTGTCTGTGGCAATCAAAGTAGCTGTGGACTGTCATGGCTACGACTATTTAGCAGAACTTTTTCAGCACAGATTTAGTACAACTGTTCTTTAAAACTGACTGTTTAGAGAAAGCCAGGAACATTCCTTTAATATCTTCCATACGAAGCAAAATGAAAAGTAATAACTTGATTAAAGAAATATACAATCAAAATGAAGAGAGGGACTGTAAAATGCAGTGATATTTCCTAACTTATGACTCTTTTTTTTTTCTTTTTCTCCCCCTAGCTACATCCATGACTACATCCATTTAAATTTAAATTTTATAACTGTGGATAAACTATATGTCTCAGCTGGGCAGCAAGTATAGCATAAATGCTATCTTTTCATTGAAATCAGGCTATATTTTCCACTGCCTTTTATAGGATCCATATGGCACTTGCTGGGTTGATTAAACTTTTTCTAGAATGTTGTTATTTTTCTTGTTTTATTATAAGCTGGTTCATATGCAGGAGCACACTCCAAAGCTTCTCTGACTTTACTGTTAAACATTTTGACAGATTTTCTTTTTATCTGAGCTCTACTTATGTTGCAAACAAAACCTACTTTAAAGATATTCTAAGAGATTACATTCTACCCTTCCCTAATGGAGGCTGAAGTTTTATGACAAAGCTGCTATAGAGCTTATTGTATCTTACAGAAGTTTGCCTCCTTCAGTTTCCTTCAGTAGTTTTGTTGAATTTCGATTAACTGGGTCTTTTTCTCTACTTATTTATAGGTAGTTTTTATGATCCCTGGATATTTTTTTTCTTATTATAGGAAATCAAACCTACATTCCTTAAAGATATATGTAGAGTATTATAGATGACATTGGTGGTCCATCAAAGCTAGTATACAAAACAGCACTTGTCCGCTTTGTGTCATTCTCTTATGTTCAACAGAAGAAGGCTCTTCAGTGAAGTGGACAAGCCCATCACAACACACACTTCCATTATCCTATGTCCTCAAGCAGAGGAGATTGTGAAGAGACCTTACACTATCACAGTGCACAGGACGTAATAAAATCTGACTGTCTATGTTCTTTTATCTTAGCACAAAGAAATGCACAGAATATTTGTTATATATGTCATGCAGGGAAGCTCGTCATATAAAGGTACTCACTTTTTGGCACTTTTGTCCATGAAAGGAAAAGAAATAAGCTTCTCATACTTGGTAGTGGGAGTGAGAATGGAGGATGGGACATGTGTTATCTCTGAAGTGTCCACCCTCTAGTTAGATTAGTACGATGACACAGGGGGAGACTGGATAATAACCAGCAACTCTCAAAAAATATACTGAGCCTTGCAGGATGTTTTCCCAGCAGAACAAAATGATGTTCTAGTTCTACATGTGGGTTCTCTTACCGTAGTTGTTTCTTTGATTTTGCTCCATGTGCTCCATTTTCTAATCATGTGCAAAAATCTGGAATTGTCCTCCAGGGCCATTAACTGGACCATTAGGCTAGGCTTCTTCTGAAGTCTTTTGTCATTGATATCATTTTTTAATTAATATTCTGTAAATGTTTCTTGGAATGGAATATTTTTCATATGATTTTCACCAAGGAAGAGAATTAGTTTTTTTTTTTTTTTTTTTTTTTTTTTTCTGATTAAGGGATTTTTTTCAAAATACAGCAGCTGCAAGGCTCAGCCTTTCAGAAACATCTAGTCAAAAAAAAGCTGGTCCAATGTACAACATACATTAAGCATTCCTTAAAAACATTTATCTTGGCTAGATAATCTTGGCAGATTCTCTGTTTTATGAGGGTAAGAGATGGAAAAATTTCAACATTCAATGGTGTTTCCCATTTTTGTCCTATAATTCTTGTGATCTTTAAATTTAGATAATTAGCTGAAAGTTATTCTGTTTGGCAAAATTAAAATATTTTTCTTCAGACCATTTTATGTGATACATTATTAAATAATTGCTATTATTTTGGATTTTACTGTACCTTTTATCCCTTTCCCTTTTCTCATATATTGTGGCTTCCCTGCAAAATCGACACAATACATATGGAAAAATTCTGGATATTCTATTTAAGAACATGCTAGTTTGAGTAAAAGATTATTTTTAACTGAAGAAGTCAGAAATGAAGGTATGTTTGTAAAGTAAGCTGTATGATCTCAAAAACTCTTCAACAGAAGATTAAACAACAAAAAAAAAGTATTTCTTAACTGTAATTTAGTCCTAAATACAGAAGGAGAACATGCTGGCTCTGTAGTTCATATGGAGCAGTAGATTGGCAAGCACTAAATCATTAAGCTTAAAAACAAATTATTGATAATTTTGCTGTACCTCTAATACCAATTCAAAATTGTATGTGCTGTGCATTTGGCGTAATACTTAAGCTAAAATACTGCAGTGTCATCTAGCCCAAATGACTAAATGGAATGGTTCTAAAAAGTACCAGCTGAGTAGCCTGGAAGCTGTATTTGAGACCGTTAGCCAATATTCACTTCTAATTCAGGCACACTTCTCACCTTAAAGAAGCAGATTCCTTTAAAAATATTTATTGAAAAGCCAATATGAAATATAAATATTTATGATGAACCTTTTGAAATGCTGTAAGGTGGCAAGGCCTGATTATTAGTCTGACGGGTGTTTTAGAGAAACAAGTTTGCCTATGATACAGATCTAGTCAGTTTGTCACAAAATGGTACCAAAGTGCATACAATTGCTTTCGTATGGTTTTGTTAAATTTTATCTCTTGCTGATTACCAAAATTTAGTGCTGTTTCCAAGAGTCCATTCTAAAAATCACAGATTTTATGGCCAATAGAATTGATATTTCCTTTGGGAAAATAAAAGAATCAGCTCTGAATTGGATTGCAAGGTAGAAATTTTATCACTTTTCTAACTTTTAAGTGAAATAGCCTAAGAGCTTAAACTGCTTGTGCGATTCCAGAGAAGCTATGTTAGCATCAGAATGATTACATGCATATCACATTCACAGTTTAATGTGAGGTAGTCTTGTGGGTTGTGCAAGCTATAAACCACAGCTGGGACTATCACTGGAAAAAGGTGATTTAGAAATGATATGATTTGATTAAGTGACTTCTTTAAATGCCTGGATTTTAATTAGAATGATTTGGCTGAAATAACATTGGCAATTCCATGATTTTACTGGCAGAACTTCTTTACTGGTGATAAAGTTGGGTCTGCATTTCAAAATCCCTTGTTTCATATTGACTAATAAAATGCACCTACCCAAGCCGGTGTAGATGAAAGTTTGTCTTTGTAATATGGCTAAGATTGTGGAATCTTATCAAAGAATACTAGATGAAAAAATACCAGATGAAGAAAAAGTATTTTGTGATAATACATTAAACATGTCTGTTTTCTAAACTGTATGTAAAGGAAAACTGCAAAGTGTTGGTGTGTTTGAGTAAAATGGGTTTGTTGGTGTTTTGATTATATAAGATAGCTGTCTGGTAGCCTTACAGCCTAGAAAGAATATGTGGTTTAGAACAGACATGAGGATATCTGAAAATGGGCTTAAATTCTACACTTTTGTACAGTTGCTTTTCAACAACTTATTTTGTGTTATGTAAAGATTTACATTTAAATGCACATTCAACCTGTACTTGAATCTTGAATTTATGCTTAACAATGTTGATGACTTTCTGGAGTGCTATTATACTTCACTTCCTGTTATATGGGATTGAAATAACTGCCTAGAGCTTTAGGAACATGAGAATTGACACACAGATTTACTTGTCTGCAAGAAAAAAATAATTTTAAATGAATATGGAGGTCAGTGAAAAATTATTAATTTTATGCCCCAGTTACTTTTAATATTCAAATAGAGTACCACTGCCACTGCAACCATGTAAGAACAGAAAAGAAGTGCACATCCATCTTGCTACCAAAGCCTGTTTGACTTTTTTTTTAAACTTAATCTTTGTTTTACATATAAATTAAAATTCAGTTCTCTTGTTATCCACAGTTTAGATTCTTTCACTCTTGCAGTACTATGCCTGGCACTTTCCACTGCAAGGCTTAGACACTTCAGAGACTTACATTTATTATCTCTCGTTGCTCACACATGCATTGCATGCTTAAACAGGAGAGGTTTAGAATAAAGGGCCTGAAATAACACATGCCACCCAGAAGGGAAGCAGGATCACCCCCTTTAGAGCAAATTGATGTGTGGGGGCTCTGGAAAGGGACAGCCTGTAAATGTACTTAGGAAAAAATCAAGAAAAACACAACATTTGTCTTTTAAAATGGACAAAATTAAGCAAAATTAAGCTTGTAATATTATCCCTTAGCATTGTGAGATCATCCAGACACCAGAGATGCTTTGATTCCTTACCAAAATGTGTCAAGTAAGTGGACAAAGATGTACTACCTATTAATATGTATCCTACCTGCAAATCCCTGTATTTTTGAGAAGCCTACTACTTGTGGAAAGAGAAAGCGTGTTGTCAGCAAACCAAATATATTTAATTAAATGCTTCCACTGTAAATGACATACATAACACAAGGTGAAACTATTATAGTTTATTAGTGAATCTGCTTCTCACTGAAGGAAAATTATTGCAGTAGGCTATAAGCAGTAATTTCAAACTTAAAATTAGAAAGTAATAGTCTTACGTGATAACCTTCAATTAATTGTGAAACAAAGTCAAAATGCAGAAAAGGTTAAACCCATTAGATGTTGTCTGTGTGTTTAGATTCTGATATGTTTGGTGACTACAGCAAAACCTAACCCTTTTGATGATCAGTTTTTAAAAACTGATTGTAAAGTTGACCTTTAAAATATAAATTGATTTTAGGTTTCTCAGACTTATTTGCTTGGAGCCGCTACCACCCATCTTTTCTTTCTTTCCAGGCTATTGTCCCTTTCATTGTCTACTAGAAGCCTCTTGTTATTGCCTCAGAAGTTCATGTCTTTCCTGGATTCCCTTTTCCAATAAATTTCCCTTTTCCTCTGAAACAAATGACTTAAACATACTTACAACCAATCAGTTCAGTAATGCTCTATCTATATGTGCTAAATATCAGGCTCATCATTAATGTGCATTGAAGCTTCAAGAAGGTCTCTTTAATAAAAACATAGAATTTAAGTGCTTTTTAAAGCACCAGCTTAGGTGTTTTACTGTATCAGAAGGCTTTCTTATATCAAGGTTGTAAGAATCACCCTGCAGTTGAATCTCTCCTTCTTGCACACATAGATATTGTGAAACATAATTCAAACACACCTCAGCCTCCTTCTTATACCTGCCAGCTGACCCAAATTCATAACATCTCGAGAGAAAATTATGTAAGAGCCTGCTTGCAGAAGAGTGGAAAATGCCATGTTATTGTGTTTCTGTGACCTTAAGTTTCAGAAGATTACTTGAAGTTACTGTGAATTCTCCTTGCAGTACGAAAGGATGAGGAAGATTTGGTGTTAATTTGTGATCAAACTGCTTCTACAGAAAACTTTGTAGGAAAAACAAGGTTTTCACCAGCTACACTGCATAATAATATTTCTCTTTGCCTTCTTGATTACTTACATTAATGACAGCCAGCACATGCATTGCTGTAACAACCTGCCACACACAAAATGTAGCAACACAAATTTTATTCGGTTATACAGTGCAGTATGCTTAGCAGCCATCCTAATAGGCAATAACAGCTACAGATCAGCTGAAAAAAAAATAGTTACACAAATATGCCTCGCATCACACTCGCCAAGCTTAGGCTATCTTGAACTGACAGGAGGAGTAAATTGCAAATGCCAAAAAGGCCCTTGTTATCTATCAGTCCCAGGAAGATCAACCCTGTGGACAAAAGGAAGGTGTCATCTATTTTTACTGAAATGATGGAATACAGGCTAAGAGCGACCCTGCAGCTAACGAGATCCTGGTTCTACTCTGATGTTCTTGTACTTTTTAAGCTGGTAGTGAGGGATTTGATAGCAAAATTGGAATAAAATCTGACAGAGTGAAATCCAAAAATATCCAGTGTTACCTGAAAATATTTTGTTAGAATTAAAAAAATAATAATAATTTTTTAGTTCCATATTTCATGTGGCTCATTAGTCTTTATTGTCTGCTCAGATTTGTGACGGATGTTCATTCACTTGTCCTTTCATTTTCTGTGGATGATGTTTTGTTCTTCTTCTTAATCTGAGGCTGTGAAATCTACCATATGTAATAATCAAGGAACAGAGCTATGCTATGCTAAATACTGTAGAAACAATCATAGGGCAGAGTTTTCAAGTTGAAGCTTTGTTTTCACAGTTTCTCTTACATATCTTACACTTTTTCACAGAAAGGAACAAGATATGAAATGTAAAGGGATCAGGTGGCACATAATGGATACATGGAAGTAACTGAATTAAGGGAATGATAATATAACAAAACAGAGTTCAGTAGGACAGCAAAGTTCCTCTCTTGTTTGTTACTCCAAGATCTAATTTTCCATGACTATAGCTCTTTCTGCAGAGATTAAGGAGAAAAATTGCTATATGCTCAAGAAATCTTCTCTACAAAATGAACAAACTTTCAAGGGTTTTGTCTTTTTTTTTAAAAAAAAAAAAAAAAAAGTTTAGACAATCATGCTGTGAAATTAGCTAGAATTAGCTAGAATTTGTTAGAATCAAAAATAGGTTTTGGGCTGTAACCTGTGCAAAGTTGAATCACACCTCTGGAGATCTGCCAAACAACCCAAAAATAATTCAAAGGGCCAGTGATGTGATTCATGTTGCATGACCTTTACCTCCTCACTGTCTACTTTTTTCCTCCCTTTTTTTTTTTTTTTCCTGATTGAGTGGTTGCTGCTTGAATAAGGAAGGGTGACTAATTATTTAAAAATATTTTGAACATCTTGGAAGCACTCCATTATGGTAGCTCATATCAGTGCTGCAATGCTTCAGTTTATCCCTTCTCCTATTATGCTAATGGCAGGTGAATGGAATGGGCTTGATGTTCAATGCAGCGTGAAGGGTACTTGATGCATAACTCCTATTAAGAGTAAAAAGAAATCAGTGTGGCTAATTTCCTGTGCTCTAATAATATTAATATTAAGCATTATCTGTTAATCCACAAAAGAACCTTTGGGGGCAATTTTACCACTGTATGCTACTAAATTCCAAACCTCCAAATCCAGATTTTGATGTCTAAACAAATATGGCCTGATTTTGAAAGGTGTTCAGTGAAAATCTTTGTCAGTAGGTGAAGCAATTTTTGTTATCTCTAAATTCAGCTTACTTTTCTTGGAATCCCTAAATATGGATTTAGAAGCTTATCTGTGTGCTGAGGAGAGAAGCGGAGGGAAAGAAAAGCCTAGGACTTTGTCCTAGAGTAAAAATGTTAAGTTTGCTCCATTGCTGTGTTCATCTCTCAGAGTTCCATATATTTATGATTTAAGGCTTAAAAATCTTAATGCTTCCCTATGATGGAAGACTGGGGAGTGAGATAACTAGTTGTGCTTTTTCTCCTGGTATTGTGGTATTGTGGTGTTGGTATCTATAGCAAATGGACAGGTATGAATTAAAATTATTATTTTTAATGACTGGAGATTGCCATTGATTTGAGAGCTAATTGTTTTTTGGTGGGGGAAAAAAAAAAAAAAAAAAAAAAAAGGCACTATTTG
>JAYECN010449045.1:0-20647 GCA_035222435.1 Microcambeva ribeirae | reverse complement strand
CTGCATCTCCCATTCCTATGGACCTGCCTTTCAAGGACAGACCTCAAACTCTGGTGTCAAATGCTAGGAGTTTGTGACCAAGCATGACACTTCAGCGAGTGGTACATCTGGATGGCAAGTCACATTCTAGCTGATGTTTCTCTTGCTACCTCCACAGTACATTGCTAAAATCTTGGGAAAATTTAGAGTAAAGCCTAGTTGGGGAACAAAGTTTGGCCAAGGTAAGCAAGTACAATTACTGCAAAGACATGGGAACAGAAGAGGCAGAAGCAGTGTTATTCACTCAAACACATACATCTGGGATGGCCCGTCTCTGGATTTAAGTCTTGGACCCAAGGAGTGCTGCTTCTCTGGGTATCAGTTCTGGCCACATCCTCTCTGTGAAACGGAGCAGAAATGGCAAACTGAACCTTTGGTCCTTGTAATGTGGCTGGCGAGACTTTTTAGAGCTGTTTTGGAGTGAGGTATAGCTAGGGGACAGCTAAAACCTAACAAGGGGCTGTGATATTCCCTCCTGGAGAGTCAAAATGACTCTATGGGCCTGGACAGGACAGTTCACTGGAACTGGACCCTGTCACTCAGTAATGTAAGTGTAGAGGGGAAGGGAGGTGGCTGGTAGCACTGTGCTGCCTGTCCTCCCAGAGGGCTGCCTGCAGTGATCCCTGGTGTCAGCATCTGGGAAATCAAACAAGGGGCCTTCCCAAGTGGAACATACATTGTGCTTGCTGAGCCATAGAGCTCTGAGTTGTGCAATCCTATCTTCAGCATTCGTCAGGCCCAGGGGCCCTAGCGCAAATCCACAAGTGTGTCTTCTACCCTGCACCCATGAGGTAAACATCTGTGCCCTCTGTTCATGCCCTTCTGAATTTTAGACAGTTCCGGAACACCCCTTGAACGTTCCCAGAAAAATCCTGGTGTGAGTGTTATCTTCAGGAAGAAAACAACCCTATGACCATGAAGATGCTGGCTGTTTTTCACTACTACAGCCATGGCAGGAACAAAAACTTACTGTGCTGTGTGCTTGAAAACTGTAATGGAGAGGCAGCCCCTCCTGAAGAGCTCTCAAAGCCAAGAGTGCCCAAGACACAAGGCACAGGGACACAGGAGAAAAATAAGTGGTCCCAGGATTTGCTGGTGTGTTCCAGGGAATGGATGGTCTGTCCTCATCCACCTCCTCTGTGGAAGGGCCAGTCACGCGTTTGACACAATCTGTCTGTAAGACTGGCTCTCCAGACCTCCTTACAGGCCCAGCTTCTCCTAAGCTATCCTGAATCTGGGCCTTCAGGTTGGGGGAGAGCAGAAAGCATCCCAAACAAGCAGGGATGGGTAAATACAGCTGGAGCCAAGTGTCTTGTGCTTTGTATGTGTCTGCACTGCTTGTAAGCCCCAGGGAATATCCCAGGGAGCCATTTGAGGTCATGTGTAAGGGCAAAGGCCAGAGGAATGTTCCCTGTGCCCATGCTCCCACCAGGGCCATCCAAAGGCTGAAATACCACAGCCAGGCTGTGAGTGAGTCCAGAACCAGCAAGGGTTCCCAGAGGCTTTCCAAAATGTAAAAGCAAACACTTGAAAACAAGCATAAAGCCCCAGTGCCCTGCATGCTGCCCTGCTGTCTGACTTGGGCAGACTGAATCATAGAATGCTTAAGGTTGGAAGGGACCTCTAGAGACCATCTAGTCCAACCCCCCTGCGCATGCAGGGTCACCTACAGCATGTGGCTCAGGACTGCGTCCAAGCGGGTTTGGAAGATCTCCAGAGAAGGAGTCTCCACAACCTCCCTGGGCAACCTGTTCCAGTGCTCTGTCACCCTCACTGTTAAGAAATTTTTCCTTAAATTCCTGTGGAACTTTTGGTGCTTCAGTTTGTGAAGCAGTTTGTGACTGAAGGCATCCATGTTCCCTGTTAGCTGGAAAGACTGGTGCCAGTGGAGCTGCACATGAAAGGATAGGACTGGTTCCTCCCTGCTGCTAAAGGCACAGAATACAAGGTGCCTTGAATGCGATTTAACTCTTTGCTCTAGCAGAGGCTGCTTACAAAGTGTCATGGGGCAGGCTGGTGGCTCCATGCCCTGCATGGAGGAGAGACAGAGGTGCAGAGTTAGGGGAAGGACCTGCAGGACCAGACCCCTGACCTAGAGTGTCCTCTCTGTTGGAGGTCTTACTTGCCTCCCCAGTCAGTGTCCATGTACTGAGTGGGTCAGGGAACTGAGGCCATGGGCAGCCCACTGTGTGCAGGTGTTCAGGATGGAGCCTGACCCCTGTGGGTGGAGCAACCACGGCAACCTAACAGGCTGTCTCAGGAGGAATTCCCGTCACAGTTCAAATTTGCCCTGTCTGAATCCGTCTGGCCCCAGAGCTTCTGCTCTCAAGGATGTGTTTGACGGTGGTGACAGAGGATGCTGGAGATCCTGGGAAGTAAGAGGCTGCAGCTCTGCTGCTCCCTGGTGCTGGCGTGGCTCAAGTGCAAGAGGGTGCCCAGCACAACTGAGTGAGCAGTGGGGACTCTTCACCCCAGCATGGATACAGTCAGGGCAGCCATGATCTGAGGCCAGCCACAGCAGTGCTCAGCACAGAGATGGCTGTGGTTGCCATGGGCTTCCTCTGGTGGAAGCAATGCCTTGTCATTGCACCAGACGGAAGGTGCAGCCACTTCTGGACTCTCTGTGTCTTGGGTGTAGCAGGGGAAAGGAGAGAAGCTAGGGCAGATTGTACCCCACCACAGGTGCTACGATATCCCAGCACTCGCAGAAGGATCCCCTTGCTGCGGCTCCCAAGGAGTCGGTGGGCGGGGTGCCCCTGCACTTCTCTTGCTTGGCATTACTAGCCTACTCTGGCCCCTCTCTGACAGCTTCAGGATCAAGGGTAAAGACAGGGCATCGAAATACACATGGTCCTTCTCATCTCCAGGGTCTTGACCTCTACACAGGGACTGCTGGAGGAAAGTGGTAGCTGGATGCTGCCAGATTGGAGCAGGCTAAATGCGAAGAACAACACAGCATGGTCCAGAACACACTGGGCGGCCTGAGCTGGAGGCTTGTTTTGTTTTACTGCTTTGTTGTCTGTCTCCCCCTCTGGGTTTCATGGCTCTGAGCTGCAGGGCTGGAAAATTATTTATCCAAACCACAGCTCCCACAACACCCTCTCTAAGTATCTGTGGCTCCAGACTCCATCGCAGCAGTGAGCGGGAGATCATAAATTCATCATCGTCACCAAGTCAGACTCCCGTTAGACAGGGATGTGAAACTCAGCGATGGCCTGTGGCACTGACGCAGCCACACAGAGCTGGCCTGGTGTAACCTGTTAGCCAGCTTGCGTGACAAATTCCTTTTCCTGGCCCTCTGCCTCTCACGTTCATGGGGAAGGTTCCTTTGTGCCGGACAGAGCAGCTTGTGCTTCAGTTGCAGATGTTCACAGGTTCAGCGTGCTGGAGTCAGTGTTGCATGAGCCAGACATGAGGGCTGTGGGTTAACTGCTGTTCTGCTCCTGCTCCTCAGAAGACAGCAGCTCTGCATAGCCCACAGGAAGGCCCTGGGAACGTGATCCCACTGTGAGGCCTCTTCTGTGCCACAAGCAGTAGAGTCAGAGCCACTCTGTTTCCACAGGGAATATGGCTTTGAGCAGAGCCCCAGGCATAATGACTCTGAAAGCCACAGGGTAGCTCTGATTGCAGAAAAATGGCAATGAGAGGACAGGGAGATCCTCCTTTCCTTAACATTGTCAGCTGCCCTATTCTGAGCAGTCAGTCCTGGACAGGGTCTTGGGAGGGCCCCCTAGCTGTGCTTGGCCACAAGGGCAATCTTGTCCCTACATGGATCTACAGGTTGACATCCCAGCAAAGGAGCAATGAACACCATGGGCAGCTGGGAGGCTGGCCACAGGAGCCCCACACTGTCTGCCAGGCTTGAGGGAGTAAGCCCGCCTCAGGGAATCCTGCTTCTCCAGCCCCGATGAGGCTCCTGCTCACATCCTGTCTCAGGGCAGTGGCTCATGCTTCACAGCTTCACTGTATTTGGGAACTGCCCCACTTCCCAGATAATGGAGCTTCACAGACATTCTTGAGAGCTTCTGAGACTCACAACCCTGGGTGTTTTATGCATCACAAACCATGGTGACACATACAGATATGAACATTTCTCAGCTTTCAGTGGACAGTGCGCACCTTGAGTAAGAGTTTATTGGACAGTAGGCTAAAGCTTGAATCTACACATGTCTTTAATACCTAACTGTGCTCAGCACCTGGGATTTCTGAGCCACACTTAGTAAAGGAAAGCCATAGAATTTGTCCAACACCACTGGTGGGGAAATGCCTGGTTTTGTTCCAGGTGTGGTCCACCTCTCCTCTGTTTGAGGGGATGAGCACCAGTCTTCCTAATATCAGCAGCTCCCTTTCTTCTTAATGTATTCAGAATTTGAGCCACGGTTCCTACATGTGCACACACAGGGTGTTGTACCTGGCCTGGCCGAAGACCCTCATTGCTCATGGCCATTTATGATAGAGACACAGTCACCCTTTGGGAATGGGTACTTTGCTGCAGCAGGAGATGTCCTGGAGCATTCTGGGGCCTCAGGAAAACCAACCTCCTTGTAAGAGTACACTCTTTCCTAGGGGTGTTTACTCTTCGCACCTAGCAGTGATCCATCATCCAAGACAGGTCTGTTCCCAGGATGTTCTGCCCACAGCAACATTTGACATCTCAGTGCATGCTGTGCCCATGTGTGCTATGAGATGTCCATGCAGTCACGGGCTTTCATCAGACATCAGCAGTCTGCTGGAGCCAGGGCCTGCAGAGAGAGTTTTATACATCCTGTGCTGAGGTGGAGAAGCACTGCAGGACTCTTGAGCAAGGACTATGCACCACAATTAGGTTAATAAATCTTCCAGGCACCAGGAATCTGAGGGACCGAAGCAGTGTGTGTGACAGGACATCAGGAGTCCTGATGCACCTGTAATCAGCTCCTGTAATCCATGTAGGACCCATGGCTGCATCCAGGTGAGTCCCCTCTTGATGCAGCGCTCATTTCTGCCAAGGGTCCCACAGTGCTTCCTCTCCAGCTTCTGGCTCGGGTTAGGACTCTCCATTGGTGGAGGGAAGGATAGTGCCAGGAAGTGCTGAGACGGTTTAGGGCTGTTTTTGAGCAATGATGTCCCGGATGCAGGTGTACAGGAACATGTACTGGTCCTACAAAAGAGAAAAGGGGTTCTGAAATCAGGTTTTTGGCAGGGGGACTCAGGCCTGCTGATTACAGGACTAGTCCTGCAGTTTGCTTTAAAAGTGCCTACAGCTGCTTCATGAAGAAGATCAGCTAACAGTATCTGTGGTAGAGAAAGACTGACTATCTCAAATGGTCCAAGTCTGTCCTGTGTAACAACTGTCTGGAAAGGAAAATCCAGGCCTGGAGCTTTAGATGCACTTTTTTTTTTCTTTTTTTCCCCTGCAGTTTCACCATCTAAGCTTGTGGAAACTGAAGGCAAATTCTGCAACACTGCTGCATGAGAACAAAACAGTAATTTTGCTTCCTCAAACCATGCTGACAGTTTTTGCATGTGCCATGGATTTAGCATCTAAAACAAGGCTGCAGAGCAATTCTGCTGACACAGCAAGGCAGCAAGCAAGGTGCTTGCTGGTGTGCTCAGAGCAGTCCGGCAGTGACTAGATGGTGAAGGTGAAGATTGATAGAGCAGAGAGTTTCCCTTTGTGGTGGCGCAGCACATCTGACTCAAGGCTTGATGGCAGAGTAAACTACATCTCTGCAAGTTCCCACAGGTGGGCAAAAAGATCTAGGTGTTTTAAGTCTAATTACATCATTTATATCCCTTTAAGGTGAACAGAACTATTTCATCAGCACCTAACTTGTGTCCAGGGATTCCAAGATCATTTTAGATTTAGTATGAGAGATTCTGGACAAATAACCGGCTGCTTCAAAACAGTGTTATGCCATAAACTGCCTGGGAAGGAAAGTGCTGGGCATTTGAGGGTTGGGGTTAGGAGTGATGACTTCAATGGCAGGAATGTGGGAAAGGCCCCTTTGAAGTTGTGGGAAAGGTAAATGAAGTTGTGTTCAATGTACAAAGCTGAAGGGAAGGGCAGGGACAGCCTGCAAACACTATGGATTGAAATCACATGGTAGCCAGGAAAGGGGGATTAGGCGGTGATAGAGGGGCCTCCAAGAGCCTTGCTAATGCACTGGCTAAGCTGCAAGTCACGAGGAACCCACTCCCCTGCTGGCAGCAGTTTTAGCCCCACTGAACTACTGGGAAAGCCATGGATCACACGATGGCTGCAAATCCAGGTCACCAAAGCATGTTTTCAATGAGCTGGGTCTCACTGAGAAATCTGGAGTGACGTCCTGGGCCTGGCCTCAGATGGAACATGCACAACCCCTAGTGAGATGCGAGTGCATCCCCAGACAGAGACCAGCTGCGTGCTGACGCTGCGGTTGCTCACACACCCCGGGATTTGTGTGTGGACAATCAAAGGTTCATTTTCCCCTTTTTTGGCTGCTAAAACCTCAAAAAAGAAAAAGTCAGCTGATGCCTCAAGCATGACAGAAGAGTGCCCCTGCCACAAATAAGGCAGCGTCCTAGCAAGTCCCCAAGTCCCCAACCACATGGCAGGGGCTGGGACTGCAGGCCAGCCTCGCATGTCCTTCTCTGGCCAGGACATACTGGGCATACTGGGATGAGAGTGACCATTGCTCATGGCAAGGTGGGGGGACTGCTGCTTCTGTTGGCCCTTCCCTCCTCAGAAGGGCAGCGGCTTTAATCAGTGCTTGCTGTGCATTTATGGGCACATTGTGTCCCTCCTCAGCAAGGGCGCTGCCAAAATACAAAGGAGCTCAGAAGCAAGGGCAGTGGAGGCCTTGCCCTCCTCCAGCTCCAACCATGTGCATGGTTCATATTAATTAGGAATGTGATTAGCTGTTTGGAGGAGGGTCCGCAGATGGGAAACCACAAAGATATTTGCCTCAGTTTGGCTATCCCGGGAGGGGAGGGTTTGGGGGATGCTGTATTGCCTTATTCAGTGGTTGCAATAAATGAAAGCGCTGTCCAGAGGGCATCTGTGCCAGCAGAGCCCATCAGAAGTATCATGTTGGGAAGCATGGATCCTGGTTGTCCTGGGCTGGCATGGCACTGAGTGCAGCACCATCAGACAGTGCCACAGTTTTGTGGCTTATGTTGCCACAAGTTGTGCTGTTCTGCTGGCTGCAGCTGCAACTGGGAGCCAACTCTGGGTGGTAGAGCATGTGGCAGGCAAAAGTAGAGATACCCAGCAGGTTCTGGGTGTCTGGGCTGGTAGCTGTGCCCAAGCGCCCATAGTGAGCAAGACCTGCCCATACAGCACCAAACTAGTGGTTCATGCTTTATGGGGCAGGATGGGGAATGTGTCTGGCTTGCATTTATTAGGAGCTCACATGATATTTCATATAGTTTAGCTCCATAAACTGAAGAGAGCCTATTCCTGGGGAGGCCCCTGGGAAGAGACAGCACCCTTAGCCTTCAGCAGCTGGCAGAGTTGCAGCATGGGTAGGAGCACGGAGTCAGTCAAAGCGTAGCCTAAATAGATCCCAGGTGATGGGCAACACTCACAGAGTGGGAGTGTGCAGCACACAGCTGGTCCAGCTCGAAGCAGCTCCATAGAGTGTCCGATTGCTGCTTGACCAGGACATTCCTGCCTGCCACTCTCCCTTCTTCCCACCTACCAGTGTTGGGGTCATGAGACAGCAGCTTCTCATCAGCTGGAGGGTCACCCCATAGACATCCACGCTTCTTTCAGCTTTCAGTTGGTGCAAAAGGCAATCCAGAGCAATCAGCGTCCCCATCTGGCTCACATCACCGCTGCAAGGATAGGGGAGAGCCATGATTCAGGCCAGGCTGAACCAAGCCTCTCTTGGAACAGACATTAGGCCTGACATCATGGGATGCCCCATGAGAACATGCAACAATTGTGACCAGTGCAGATAAGAGCTTGTTAGTACTGGTGTAGACTACAGGGACCCCTGGAGAAACCAGGACGATGGGAACCACAAAGCTGAAGGATTCTAGAGACCCAGCCTACCCTGCCCTGCTGAGCTGTGCATGCCTTGCCTGAGCCAGCCCCACCATGAGGGGCACAGTGTGCCAGCTATGCTGGCTCATGAGGGATCATGAGCTCTCTTTGTTAACAAGCAGATGAGGATGTCACAGCTGCTCCCAGGACCTCAGCAGAATTCCTCAGCCAGGAATGCTTGTTCCTCCCACCTCTGACCCCGCCCAATTTGATTTCCTTTCTCCCATAGGGCTGCACTGCTTCATGAGGCCTCCAGGTCTTCCCTGTCTCCCACAGACCTTCTTTCAACATGTCCTACAGCCTTGAAATCTCTGAGCATTGGTGTGCTGGAGGCCATGACAGCGTGATGCGCAGCCTGGTGGACACTTGCTCCTGGAGATAGAAATCTGCTCCAGCGTACCTGCAGTGCAGGACAAGAGGACTGGCTCTCCTCCGGTGGGGTATGCATCGTCTGACAGCAGTGAGGAACTCCACCAGGCACTGGATATCTGGCTGCTTCTTGCTGTTCCAGAGTGTATACAGGAACCGTTGCACCTGCTTCTCCTTTGCTTTCTTCTCCTGGGAAGACACAAAGATGCCTTGGCTGTTTGGGAGGGAAGGGTTGGTTTGGATGCAGAAAGCTTCCAGATCTCCAACCCTTGAGCTGCCAGATGCCTTCTGTGACCTGTAGTGCTAGATTCTATATAATGCTATCAATTCTCTGCTGGTGCATTGCCCACCATCTGGCCAGTGGTGCTGGTGCATCTAGAAACCTGCTATCCTTCCCTCTTGGCATCCTACCTTTCCCCTTGAAAGAAATAGAGAGAGAGACTGAGAAGGTGTTTGCAAAGTGGTCAGAAAGTCCTACTGGCCAGGTGGTGGGAGAAGCCTCCAAGGTTTCTCCTGTGCCTCTCCTACATCTGTTCCACTCATGCTCTCTGGATATTGTAATCCTAGATTCCCTCCTGTATTCATGGGCTACTGGTACTTTTCTTTAGCAGCTTAGTCCAGTCTCTACAAACTCATGAGTTGTTGCCCCTCTAGACTTGTTTGCTAGCAATGAAATCACCAGGCAGTGGGAGACAGACTACCACCATGAACACGTACGTGTTTCATTGTGAGCTGGATACACCTCCATCCTGAGACAGGTTTCTCTGCACCACAATGGATCGTCAGCATCTTTGTGCAGAGAGAGTCTCCTTCCAGGGGCCAGCATGACTCACTTGGGACCTGTGCACAACAGCAAGTTGGACTTCATGTTGACAGTGACCATATTTCAGATCAGGCACCACCTTAAGGTGTGCAATAGGGCTGGACTGAGGCCACCTCCCATATCACTGCTCCCATATCACAGTTCAACCCCTGGCTGCATCCTAGGGGAGTTTTGCAAACACCAGCTGATTGCAGCCAACTTTCCCGTTAACAGATGGCTCCTTGGCAGTGGGACTCTGTTCAGCATGAGCTCTCCACCTCCTTCATTCTGTCCCTCCACAGCTGGAAAGAAGCAGGACCTGCCATCCTTATGGTGCTCTTGAGATACAGCTTGAATAACCATGCTGGAGAGGCAGCTGAGTCCAAAGACCCAGCCCATGGACCCAACAGTGGGCAAGCACAGAACCTATGTCTCGTGACACGCTGCAAGAGCATTCTGACATACAAAAGTTTCAATTTTAGCTGAGCTGGTTCTGTATTTAAACTTCAGGGCATAATAAACAGATTTTTTTTTGGAGCAACATTAGATTCCAGCTCTGTAAAACAGGTTTTACAGAATGTGCAGGTGGACAAAATGCCTTACCTCCCCCTTTTCATGCCAGGGGAGAAGTGTTAGGATTGTGTGGACATCCTGTTCCCACACCAGGGTCCAGAACTCTTCCATGGTCACCTTGTCAGGCCCCTGGATAGCCAAATACTCCCTGCTGGAACTGCAACCCTGGATGGAGAATGAGAAAGTCACTCTCCAGCTGGAAAGGGAGACAGAGGAATCCAAACATCCCAAATGACTGAAGGAGAGAAGTCAGGAAGACATGGGAAATTCAACACATCTGGAGGCCAAGAAAAGGAGAAAGCACTGGAGAAGTGGGCATGTGCCAAACTGGGGAGAGGAAAAAGACACATCCTCATTTCCCAGAGGTGATGCTGTTGTCCACAAGAGCTCTGTGTATGACATGCAACAAAACAGCAGTGACCAGTGGAGCTGGTAGAACAAGAGCAGGAACCAGGGAGCAGAGAGCAAGGACTGGACACCACTTGCCACCCACAGAAAAATGAAATGACAGGACCCAGACATTGAAGAGGGTTTTGCAGCTATGTGAGAGGACAGTCAACTCACCGGGATATGCCACACGTGAAGGAGACCTGAAAAAGTGCCCTGTTCCAGTGGGGAAAACTTAACTCTGGAGCGATCATCTGCAAAATACGAGAGATGTGAAGACAGCTAGGGCAGCTTTGCACTAATACTGCTCTTGCAAACTGATTGGCAGACTCTGTCAAAGGTGCACATATCCATCAACCACCTTCCCATCTCTCAATTTCTCTGAAGAGAATCATCCCTCTGCTGTGCTCCTGTTTGACTTATGGACATTCATTACCTGGAGACAGCCCAAGAGCTTCTCCTGGAGATGCTGGAGGCAAACCCTTTCCTGTTGGTGGAAGGGTCCATAGATCTCTGTGCCACTCTCCTGCTCAAAGAAATTCCAATTACAGCAGGTTGCTCAGTGTCTTGTCTATCTTAGTACTGCACATCCTGAAGGAAGAAGATTTCATAACCTCTCTGGGTCCCCAGACAAGTGTTGACCACCCTCTTGGGATTTTTTTCCAGTACATAAAATTTTTCCAGTACGTAAATTCCATGTGTTCCAAATTGTCCCTGTTGTCTCTTGCCCTTCTAGGGCTCACCTCCAAGAAGAGCCTGTCTCTGTCTTCTCTACTCCTAGCAGGTAGACAGAAATAAGATCTCCCTTTTGCCTTCTTTTCTGCAGGCTAAAAAAATCCACCTCTCTAAACATCTCTTCATACATCATGTTTTCCAGCCCCTGACCACCTTGATAATCTTTTAGCAAACTCATGCCAGTGTGTCACTGTACTCTTTCGTATTGCAGAGCTCTGGTACAGTCTGGCTCCACACAGGTAAAGGAGGAAAGAGGCTGTGAGGTATTAGTAGCACTTACATGGGAGGATGCTGGAAGAGGGCCGTGCCTGCTGGCTGCCTGAAGATGGTGTTGCAGAGCTGGCTTCTTCCTTGACTACCTCTAGGAGGGTCTGCCGCAAGGGTGAAGAAAGCAGTGAGAAGAGATGGGTCAGGAGGAACAGGAGGGTCTGTGTGCTCCTGAAAACACTTCAGCATAGGGGTGGATACTTTGGGTATGTAACCCCCTAGCCAAGCTAGGGTGGGCTGCTGGGTCTGGCTTGCACTGCCAGGAGACATCCGCATTTCTTTGCTACCATCCGGTAGAGTAATGGTGCTCATGTAGGTCCCTACCCTGAATGGGATCTGGGAGCACCTGCTCTGTGCAGGATGTGTTAGGGAGATGTGTGCCTGGAGAGGCAATGCCAGGGAGGGAAGGGGGCGTGGACAGAGAAGCTGTGTTGGTGGAAACCAAGGCATGGGTCCCACTCAGGGGGTGTTTCTTTGGTGTACCCCAAGAACCAGGCCAGGAGATAACATTCCCTACTCCCCCCTCAGTTTGTGTGGCTGTGGTGGCACTCCCTGCTCAGGACATGTCTCACCTCATATTCCTTCAGGAAGCCCATATTGGACTTGGACGCTTTCTGGGCACAGTGCTGTGCAAAGCTTTTAAGTGGAATGGGGCAGGACCTGGGAAAAGAAATTGCATTAAGGATGATGTTGAGCAAAGCCAGCAGCATCCATGCTCTGTCCACAGTAGCTAAACAGGACTGTGGACAGATCACCACCCCTCATATGCCTGGACCCTTGCAGCACAGCAGTCTGAATCTGGCTCATGCCAGCCTGCTCTCCCTCAGGCAAGACCCCATCCCAGGTCTAGCAGAGCCTATACCCCAGTTACAAGGGGCAGCATAGACAAATCCACCCTGTTTTGACTGAGGGAGGAGAGAGTTTGACCTTGTACGTGTATGACCTCCAGATGCAACCTCAGACTTCAAGGCAGGTAGGCAACACCAGGCCCAGGCTGACCCTGCTCCCTCCTCATGGCCTCAGTTAGACATGGCCTCAGTTAGAAGGGACATCCCAAGGCCATCCAGCTGCCACGAGCTCTTCCAGTTTGGACTTAATGTTACTGCATTTTTGTGGTTTGAGGATTCAGACTGATATAAATGCCTTCCTAGGGAAGCTTTGCAGGGCACAACTGTGGTACTGGTGCAACACAGCTCATTGGTAGTGGTGCAGCCCTGCCACTAAGGGAAAGGGGCATGCATCCCCTGAGTTTGGTGACTCCCAGTTGGTTTTGGATTGGGCTCCACATACCGTAGGGAACAACCAGCCCCAGGGTAACTCCCACAAAACACAGGGTGGGATGGCTGTTTGGATTGCCCAGTCCCCCGTCCTAGAACCAAGACCCCAACAGGCCCTGGAATCTGAACTCGCTGCCTGAAGGGGCTGTGGATCAGGGTGGGTAGAGCAGAGGCAAAATGCTGAAGGCCCTTACGTCTCTGTTCCTGATACACCCAGGAGTGGCTCCTCCAAGATCTTGTCCAGTATACAGCTGTGCAGGAAAATATACTGGGACTAGAAGGCAAAGGCAGACAACAGTGTAAAGCAGTCCTGCGCCACAGAGACAGCATGAACAGGTGTGGATGGCACTACATATTGGGCAGAATATGTCCCACATTCATGCTCCAAAGCCCCTGGTGAGTCAATTTCTGCACCCCTGAATCCCTTCCCTGGGTCTTTTATCTGTCAGGGAGGGTCGTGCTGACACTTTGTACCATGCTGAATACATGCAAATATCAGCATCTTTGGAGCATCTTAGGCCAATGGTGTGGTTCAAGAATTATCTGTGAAGGGCCTAATCCTGTTGCTAGGTGCTCTTAGTTGTTTCTAGTCATAGATTGCTCTTCTGAGACTGCTAGGACGGCTCTGAAACTGCATATTATTGTTGTGGATCTGGCAAGGACACGAAGCTGTTGGAGACCCCCCATGGAAGAAGAACAATTTCCACCCTAGCTGGTGGAAATTTCCACCCTAGCTTAGAGGATAGGAATGCTTTGAACAACAAGATGACACACCATCAGGTCTGGTATCAGTCTGGGAGTGCTGGAGCTGGTTGTGGCCAAGAAGTGAAAGACCTTGGGAAAGAGAAAGTAGATGGCTTACCAGGGTTTGAATCATCTGGTAACGGTTCATCCGCAAGGTGTAGACAACCCCAAATGTGTCCACTATCTTCTCCTGCTTCATCTGCTGTAGCAGACGGTCCAGAGCAATGAAGGTGCCAGTGCGGCCCACTCCAGCACTGAGACAGCACAGATAGCAAGGAATAAACTTCACTGGATTGTGTCACTTATGGGTTCCCTTTCAGCTTCTAGAAATAACTTCCAGATACTGTACCCTGGGACTCTTGCCCTGTGTAGCTCTGGGGCTGAGGAACTATTCAAATTGTCTGGAGAGGGTGCTGAACATCCTCACATTTCTCAATCCCCTGGGGTGGAAGGCAGATTACGAGCTCTCCTGTAATCTCCATCAACCAAGCAGGAAAACTTTTCAGACTAGCTCCCTGGTCAGACGAGAACCCGGATGCTGCTCTCCCTCCTCATGATACTTACCCTGCAGAGGTTCTGGGAAGGATGGGGCCATGGGCTCATGCAGGAGCAGGAATCTTCTTTTCTCTGCTCTCTCCTATCTTCCCTGCCTGCCTTCCACACTAGCCCTCTCCTCACAGAGCATTGCCTCACCTGCAGTGCACAAGAGTTGGCCCGGCATCCTTGGCGCTCTGAATGTGTTCTCGGACTATGTCCCTGAAGGCCATAATAGAAGTTGTAGACTCTGGGATGCCATGGTCAGGCCATGCCGTATAGTGCAGGTGGGACACATGCCGCTCTGTCTGGAAGCCTTCCTGTTGGAGGGGATGTTGATCATTAGTGTGCAGCCTGGTGAGAGAGCCTTGTGTGCAATGTGCATCTCTGGGAGGGCTGAATCCTGAGACATACATTTGGTAGGGTCTGGCAAAGAGCATTTGGAGATGTCCACACTGGAGCTACAAGGAGGCCATGACAACAACTCATTGCCTCTCCTCATCCAACTAGTGGCTGCAAATGTGGGAAAAACTCATCATCCCTTGGCTGGTTTTGTCTCTTTGAACAGAGCAGATGCCAGAGCTCTATGCACGTGACTGTTATCTGGCTGGGAGAAATGCTGAGTCTACTGCACTGTTCCATGGCTTCTACTGACCTGGCCTCTCTCCACAGCTCCCAGGCATGATGAGTTGGGTGGAGTGGCAGGGAGGAGACTTGCCTTTGCTGCTCTGGGAATGTGCCCTCTTGAAAGCTGTTTAGCATCAGAAGGCAAAACTCCTTGAAGGTCATGCCCCACCGCAAGGATGCCAGGCCAGGAGGAAGGAAAGAAGGGATGATGCACATTGAACACCTTTATGCTACAAACTATGAGGAGAGACAGTCTGTTTCTCTGGATACTAGGCACTGAACCCTGCTATTGGAAGACATAATTTTCCAGATGTCTACCAACAAGGAGAAATACCACTGTATTCAGCAGCCAGTTCTCTCTTTAGCAAAGCCTACAGGCTTTGATGGGGCACTGAATCTATCTTCTTGAGCTCATACTCACATGCCACAGTTTGAACTCGCGCATGGTCCACTCTTCTGAGCTGCTTTGCTTCAGCAGGTGGACTTGGACCTGCCCGTAGCATACTGGGGAAGATTCTGATGGCCAGTAATGATCACAGAGGACCTAGAGTACAGGCAGGTCATGGTCACAGCAAGGCCAGTGCAGGGAAGAATAAGCCTATCTAACCCACAAGAGGGTCACCTCACAGCTCTCTAGGAGCACCTGGAGACCCCTTTGCAGAGGAGGCCAGGGCAGCAGAGGAAGAACGGGGGAAACAGGCAAGGGTGTTCCATTTCCCACCAGGAATTTGACAAAGTTCTCCTCTACCACTTATTACTGGGATCCCTTATTTTGGATCCCAGAGTCCCCTCCAAAAAATGATCCTGTGCAGGTCTCATTACCCATGTCTTGGCTGTGGTTAAAATACAGTGCAGACTTACTCGTCCATTCTCCATGCACACTGTCAACATGATGATGTTGCAGACGTTCTGCTCCCATACCAGTCTCCAGAAGTCCTCTATTGTTTTCTTCAGGGGGCCCTGGGTGGCAATGAACTCCTGCTGTGATGTATAGCCCTAAGCAAGAGCCAGACAGAGACTTGGCAAGTTCCCAAGGCAGGTGGGTCCTTCCTTGGGGCAGTCAGTACCTGGTGTGTTTTTGTGGTAGATGGGGAGATGCTCATTTTCCTCATCCCAGTTACCCCAGCAGCTGATGAGAGAGGAGCCACCACACAGGAAGCAGGTGCTCCCCAACACATGCCCACTATATATTTGGAATGAAAGATGGGCCGCCCCCCCAACACTTTCCTCCATGGATTCCTATTCCAGCTTCAAAGAAGGAAAGATAGAAAAGGGTCTTGTGCCCCCCACGCATTACCTGAGGTAAGACAAGCATGCAAGGTCTCAGGCCTGCTCCTTTGCCTTTATCCCTTCAACACACACATGCACTGCAAATCCACAGACCCACGCATGCTGTGTGCCCCTGGCTGTTACCTGGGAAATCCCCCTGGACAGGGGACATGGGCACTGGTCCAGGGTTGCTCAAATGCAGCTGTATAGGCCACAGGGAGAAAGAGCAGACAGACAGATGGAACAGTAAGCTGGGAGAGATTGGAAAGAGGATAGTTCTCAAGGAGAAAGCATTGACAGTCACCCCACACTCACACCCGTGCATTCACAGCAATCACCCATCATCTCTCTTTGTTTCCATTAACCCCAGCTCTCAGACAACTCTTCATCTCTGCCCGACTCCCAAGACCTTGCTACAGTCTGTGTTAGCTGCTGTTACAGTCATAGCTCTTGACCAACAGCCCTCATGACCTGTATCCAGACAAAGCGTCTCCACTGCTGCTGTGTGGCCCTGTGCTGTCTCTGTGCCTGGGGAAGGCAAGTGGGCACTCACAGGCATGAAGTTGGCATTGATATAGTCTGAATGTGGATCCTCCCCTAGTTGGCTCAGCTTGACTCGCGAGTGGTCGTCTGAAAGAGACCAAACAAACACGATACCCCAAGACAGCCCTTCACCAAGACATGGCCAATTCTTTCACAGGGATAGAATGCCTGAACAAGTCCCAGTAGCTCCTCCAGCTCCCTATCACGTAGACAGCCATGATACTCTCTGTTCCAGCCAGACACTCTGCTCTCTGGATAGTGATTCCATCCTGCCTGGCATAGCAGAAGGATAAGAAAGAGGAGCTATTATCATGAATTATCCTGAAGTGAAGATGGCTGAGAGCAGCTCCTCCTCGTCTGTCATCTGGCACCTTGGGATATTCATCCCACTTTATTTGTAGCTGGGGGAGTCTCCCTGAGCAGGGCTCACATAGCAGCTGCTCAACAGCTGCATGGAGGAGCTGAGGATGGTGGTGGTTCTGCTTTCAAATCTTGAATATCAAACAGGAAAAAGGAAACAGAAGAGCCATACAAAACTCCTTGCGGGAGAGAAGCAGGAGATGACCCAGGCACAGCAAAGCCTGCAGTGCTGCAAGGTAAGCCCTTCCCTGTCCATTACGGCATGAATGCCCATCACTGGGCTCTGCGGAGGAGGAGGGAGAAGACAGCACTTACAGGGCAGCACGTGGGGATATCTGTTCTTGGAGATGTTGGTAGATAGCTCAGCCTCCACCTTTGGCTGCTCCTTCCCAATTTCCTTCAGCTCCTGCAGGACAAAGGAGAAGCCGAGCACCTTAGATGTCTATACAGATCATTCCTGGCCAAGACAGTTTCATGCCCACAGCCAACAGCTCTGTCTGATGTTTATAGGGGTCACAAAAAGGCTCACCCACACACAGGGAACTGCTCTACTTTTTACCCAGTATAGCCTATGTACTGTGAGCCACTGGTGGATTTTCTCCCCCTTTTCCAACAGCATTTTTTGGAAATAAACATAAGGAACAGGAATTATTGACAAAAAAAAAAAAAAAAACAAAAAAAAAAAACCAAAACAAAACAAAAAAAACCCCAGGAGTCTGAAATCTTTGATAAAATCAAAGCATTTTGTTCGGAGAAGAATGAAATAGCTTGTGATGTGCCCCTTCATTTTGGGTGCAGACTCTTTTCCAATACTGTCAAGGTGGATCTCACTGCAATATCACTATCTTTGCCTCCAACGCAGGCCTGGGACCCCTAGTTTTGTCCATCATCAGCTGTCGATAGTGCTAGAATCTCACCTTCCATCACACAAAACATGTACTTCTACTAGAACTTGGACAAACAAATTCTTTAGCAACAGAATGACCTGCTCTCTTGGTCCGTGCGACCTCTGGTCTCTAAGACCACCTAGTAGTGTGCTTGGATTTCTAGAGAGGTGGGTTACTGGCCCTGGAGATGTGGAATCTCTACAAGCCACTCCACAGCTGAGGTATCAAAACCTCATTTGAGCCAGTCTGGATTTGAAGCAGCGCTCCGGAAGGAGAAATTAAATCTTATCCCCGGCAGGACTGTTCTCTTACCTCAAATTCCTGAAAGAAAGCATGATTGTCACTTGCTGTCTTCATCTCATAGTACTGCTTGAAGTTCTGTATGGGGATTGGCCGGTGGACATTTCTGCATGAAGTCCAAAGGAAAACATGCCTTTGCTATTGAGAGGTACAGCAGGCCACATGCCCAGCCTTGAGGCTTGCAGCACCTAGCTGTACATGCACAGGGATGGCTTATCGCCTTTGTCATTGCCCAGGGAAGTGGGTCCAGCTTATCTCAGTGCTGGGAGGGAATTCAGGATGATGGACATATTCCACCACTGCAGAAACCTTTGCAGAGGTGTGGATAACGTGTTTCCACTTCCATTGACTTTAAATAGAGCTAGACAAAAAATGCTGAGCATGGGAGAGCCTGGGATTTCAAAGCACCTGGAAAGAGGACAGCAGCTTGATTTTCCCTGATCCGAAGAATAAGAAGTAGATAGAAGAGTCTGGGACCTGGTTTGACACAAACCAGTGGGGGTGGAGAGGAAAAGCGTGCAGCCAGCAGCACTCACCTCAAGCTGTAAGTCACCATTTCCTGGGGCAGGCTGTTCTTCTTGGTTCTGAAAGCAAAGTGCAGATGTGACTCTTCCCTCCATTGCAGGCATGGATATTACAGGCATATGGCAAACTGCTGGCTTACAGAGCACCTGGGAGCACATGGCTCACATTATATAATTTTCCTTGCAAATTTGTAGGGTTTTGGAACTTAATCACAGGCATCAGGGCATCTCTCCTTTGCCTGATGTATTCGGTTCTATGCTTTTTCTGTGCCTCTCAGACACAACTCCAACTAGAAGGTGTCCCACTTGGCTGAAAGCTCATTTTATACCCTCTCTCTGCTCTTTCTCCTGGCCTGGCAATAAAGGTGACATCTGGCCTCAGATTCCCACCCTATACCCACTTGGTAAAAGGTGCCTTATCTTTACCTCTTTGTTCTAAGTTGTTTGCAATAGACCAAAGCAAAAACAGCTGTGAGTGTCAAGAGAAATCCCACGACAATTCCAGCTATGACTGGCATGGGGAGTGGAGTTGCATCTACACTCGCTTGAACAGCTGAAGTCAAAAAGAGGAAAAAAGGACAGAAAAGGACAGAAGTTAGAGCCAGTAAATGGCTACATTTACTGCATTTACAACATTTACTGAAGCCCCTGAATTCTCCTATGTCTTACAATTAGCTTGTTATTAATAGTCTCTATGTATACAACCATGTGGTGTATCTCACAAAGTGACTGTGAAATACAGATTCTGTCTTACCTGAGAACGTGGTGAACGACACTGCAGGAGCTACTGGGTCGTACCTGGTGAAGGCAGCAATGCTGAACCTATGGTAAAGCACAGCCCTGCAGTCAAGGGAAACCTGAACTCATCACAACACCCTTGCAGGCAGCAGCCAGAAAACCCAAAGGGATGTGAAAGCTGACTCTGTTTTGCTGTTTTGGAAAAAGACTTGTTTCCTCATGGGAGTTTAGGTAATGTGTCAAAACGGTCCTTCCACTTTTGCCTTTTGGACAAGTTTGATGCACTTAGGAGAGCATGAAAAAAATGTCACAAAGCACAAATAGCAAACAGCTCTTCTCTGAGAGGTTGTTTGCAGAGACAGGTAGTAAGATGCTCTCTTATAGGACAGAAATAGGGAAAGATAATAGCTTGTAAGAAAAATCAAGTCACTGTCTCAGTTATTGTCAATCTACTAATTACTGTGAGAGATGCTCTGCCCAAAGAGGGCAATGCAGCTGGGAGAGCTAAGCCCAGACACAAATCCATTCCAGGCACCCAGAACTGGCTGTGTGTCTTCCAAGCAATGTGAACACCAAGCATTGCAGACCCACAGACCTGGATTCCTTGTCCTCTGAACAGCCCAAAAGGGTAGATCCTCATGACCCTAATGAAAGGTAGGACTTTTAAAATCAGCTTTGGATTTTAGTAGGCAGGAGTTGGTGGACCCAAGTGGGATCTCTCTGGCAGCACTCCAGACCTGGTGTGCTAGGCTCAGGATATCTTTGCTAACCGAACCTGAAGACATCATGGCATAAGAGATAAGAGCTGAACTTGTGGACAAATAAGTTGCTAAAAGATGAGAAACAAAAGCTAACTTTTGCAGTGGAGAGGAGCCTCTGGAGAGGTCTGCTTATCATACTCCTAATGACCTCACTAGAAAAACAGCACAACTTACTGAAATTACACCTTATTTGCAGCAGCCAAAAGAAAAGCAAGCTATGAAAATTTGCAAAAGGATCTTCTGATTGACCAGACAATTAAATGCATATTTTCCAATCACAGCAAGCAAGCTACAGACACAGCTATAGATTCTGAATTAGCTGTCCATATCCTTTGTGCAGGAAGTAGATCCTGAAGAGAAAATGTCATCTCTGTTGGAAAGCACCAAGGACTGGTAAACACAAACCTGCTGGTGGCTGAGAGGGTGTTAGGGGGATGGAAGGGTATCTCAGTATATTTGTGCTGTTGGTAAACTCTATTTGAGGCTGCTGGCAGCAACAAGAGATGAGGTGAGGTCAAAAAGGTCCTGGTCTAAGCCAGTGTGGCTGTTTTGTTCTTACCCTGGACATTTGGTGAGCTGCCAAGGCAGCATTTGCAGCCCTTGTCAGCCTCAGGTTTTGTTTCTTTTTCTTTCTTTTTTCTTTTTCTTTTTCTTTTCTGCAGAGAGGGACCTGGGTGTCATGGTGGACGACAAGTTGACCATGAGGCAGCAGTGCCCTCGTGGCCAAGAAGACCACTGGGATCCTGGGGTGCATTAGGAGGAGCGTCTGCAGCAGGTCGAGGGAGGGAATCCTGCTCCTCTACTGAGCCCTGGGGAGGCCACATCTAAGTACTGTGTCCAGTTCTGGGCTCCCCAGTACAAGGGGGATGTGGAGCTGCTGGAGAGAGTCCAGCGCAGGGCTAC
>JAYECN010449044.1:54013-72080 GCA_035222435.1 Microcambeva ribeirae | reverse complement strand
CGCGGCCCCATGGGCGGCGGGGCGGGCGCGCTGTGAGGGCGGCGGGCGCGGCGGCGCCGCGGGCACCATGCAGAAGAGCGTGCGGTACAACGAGGGCCACGCGCTCTACCTGGCGCTGCTCGCCCGCAAGGAGGGCACCAGGCGCGGCTACCTGAGCAAGAAGACGGCCGAGACGAACCGCTGGCACGAGAAGTGGTTCGCGCTCTACCAGAACGTGCTCTTCTACTTCGAGAGCGAGCAGAGCGCGCGGCCCGCCGGCATGTACATGCTGGAGGGCTGCAGCTGCGAGCGGGTGCCGGCCCCCAAGGGCGCCGCCGCCGGCAGCGCCAAGGACGCCGCCGCGCTGGACAAGCAGGTAGCGCCGCGCCGCCCAACGGCCGCCCCTCGCGCCCGCCGCTTTCCCGCTCGCGTCTCTCCCCTGTCGCCTCTGAGGCGCTCGGGGCCGTCCCGGGGGCAGGCGGAGCCGCGCGGCCGGAGAGGGGGCAGGAGCCGGGGGCGAGGGCAGGGGCCCCTCCGCGGGCTCGGGGAGAGGAGGCGGGAGGCGCCTCTGCCCGGCCCCGCGCTCGGCTCCCGCCCTGCGCCGGCGGGTCCTGCCCCTGCCGGGCTTTGTTCGAGTAATATGGAGGGTCTGGGGGGGATCCCGCGTTGCGCGGGATGGACCTGCTTAGTGCAGGAGCCGCAGAGCGCCCAGCCGTGGAGCTGCCCAGCCGTGGAGCTGCCCCGTCCCACACGGCTGCGGGTCGCGCAGGCTGCCCCGCCGTGAGGAGAAGGGTCCCTGCTCACCTGCGGTAGGCGCAGATCGGGCGGCTTGGCACGGGCCTCTTAAAACACATCTGGGTTTTAAGAGCTCCAGAGATCCAAAGTCCTGGATCTTACTGCTCTGCTGTAATTTCTATGACTCTGTAACTAGCCCGTGCTCACGCTGTGCTCCCTAGCTAGAAGAAAAGCAAACACACGTCTGACTGGTTTGGGAAAGTTTGGATAATTCTGAGTGGTTTCAAGTGGGATTTCCTGCGGAGTGTGAGAGAGGAACGTACCTAGGCCGGTTTAGGAAATTCATCACATCTGTAGGTTGGACTAAGAGTGATAACTCTGTTAGGAGAACTCACATCGATGTTTCTGCCTTTTTTTTTCCCCCCATTTAAAACACTTGTTTGGGCACCTGCACAGCTTGGTATCTGCACAGCTTGAAAGGATACACGATTAAGCAATGAACTTTTCCATGTCGGGATGATTGCACTTGCATCGTCAGTCACATTCTTGCGTGTTGCTTTGAGGCGTACTTTTTTTTTTTTTTTTTTTTTAAATAAACATCTATAAATGAAATAGAGACCATTCCCTAGGTCAAATTAAACATGAGTTTTTCTTCATCCCCTTTATAGGGACTCGGTATACTTGTTTATTGCTAGTGTTGTTAGGGTACTGAGAGAACTGTATGAAAACAGTGCTTTTACATGTCTGTTCTTTGTGTTCTTTGGGAATCTTACATAGTGCTCTTGTAGTGATGGATGTTTGAGTTGTTTGTAATTATATTTAGTGGTGCAGAGACAAAATAATTACAGGATAGAAGCTGAATTTGCTTTCCTCTGAACATCAACTGTGTTTATTTTATTTTTTAAATAGCAGACTACTATTAAAGAGGAAGAACACTTCATTTTTTTTTTTTTTTTCCCCTGAGATTCTGATTGAATGTTCAAGGCAGGTGAACGTTCAAGGCAGACCGTTAAGAACATCTCTCTTTTTTCCACTATAAAAGCACCTTTCACCTGATACGAAATAATAATGTTAATTGTTAATAATTTTTACGGATGGTAACTCTTTAATAGAAACACACCATTGCTTTTATATTCATCTAGACATGTTGCTAAGCTGAGCAGGAACCTCCCTCAGAGAGTAAAACTAATCAACAATAACAAAAGTGAAAGTGTTTGCCAAATAATCAATGTGAAACTTATTTTCCTTTCTAAACAGAAATGTGGTCATATCCTTAAAGGTATATAGTAAAATGTCTAATAACAGAGGAACACAAAGCTATCTTAATCACATGAGAATGGAAACTCAGTACTTTTATACTGTCAGTAGTTAACATGTATAAATAGTGCTAGATTTATTTTTCCTTGATTTAACCACAAAACTCAGCAGATGGGAATTTGTATGTCAATTTTTAAAGTTTTTTTTTTTTTCTTTTAATTTAAAACTCTCTTTTCCAAAAGGGTGAAGTAAAAATAGGATCTTTGATTTGTAGCTATGAGGAACCTTTAGGTACTAGAGTGATACCTGCTATACAATTAAGCAGTAAGTTAAGGAGAATGGTGACAGGACTGTGTTCAGGATATTATTCATGATATCTTATAGTTAATTTTTGGCTTCTTTGGCTTAGATCTTATTTTGCTAGATCTTAGCTCAGGGGCAAAGCATTTTAGTAGCTGTGGTGTCTGACAGGAAAAATCTGCAGCATTAGAATGGTATGATAAATAGAGCACTGGGCATCAGAACTGTTGGACCAGCTTGAGGAGGCTGTAGTTCAGGGTAACAGTTGGAGACTTTATGAATTGTTTTGTTGTTGGTGAAGAAGAATTTTCTTTTTAAGTTATTTCCTTCTGTATTCCATTGTAATAAGTAGGGAACAACCAACCAGAAAAATGAGAATGATGCGTGATGCACCCAGAGCTTTGTTTGGCTTTCAGCAGTTAATCACAGAAGAGAGTCTCATCAGTTTCCTTTGAACGACTTAGCAAAAAAGTAATGCATTTTGTTTAAGTTATGTAACTGAAGGTTGTGGAAGATACATGCAGAAAAAGTGTTATTTTCCCTTGTTTGCAGATCCTTTTAGTTTGAATTGTTTGAGTATTCTTGTCACATCATATGTTAGATAAAAAATTCTTTTCAAAGATTTTTGGAATTCATTGGGGGTGACTGCTGGAGATGCACTCCTGTATACAGGAGATTCTGTCAGTCAACAAATGTGTTAAGGGGTATGTAACTCCCAACACATGCAGCAATTTAATGACTTTACATTTTAACCTCTACTGGTGCTGTTATGCTCTTGTGGCAGTCTGTCATGGAGAAACGTTGCTAGAGTACAGGAACTATTTTACCCTTTAATAGAAGATACCAAGTTACTTTGTTCTTTGCGTTAATATATCAAGAGCTGAAAAAATGACAATGAAAGTACACTTTTTTTTTTTTTTTTTTTTTTTTTGTCCTTTCCCTTGATGTACTGTATTTTTTTTTTCATTCTGTTTAAGTCAAATTCTTTCAAAATTGCAATACCTTTCTTAAGGAACTGTATAACATATGAATCAGTTGATATTCTGCGAATATAGCACCTGACACCAAGTGTGTTACTAGCTCTTCCTAAAAATCATGAAGAGCTATATAATGTTTAAAGAAAAGTATTTTTGATCTCCTTTTTTTTTTTTTTTTTCTTAAATAAGTGTCAAACAGTTGTTGCTACACACTGTGATCTTATTTCTAGATAATTTCAGGAAAAAAAGGTTTATTGACAGAACAACAGTGTGGAAGTAGCTTATTTTCAAAACAATTTAGACATGGAAGCATTGCACTTTGAAGAGTTTAAATTCTGGTATTAGCTAAAATGTTTTTCTGTGCATGAACATATAGACTGTAACCAGCTGTGGTTGCCAACAAGTACTCCACTATGACTGTTTTTGAGAATGAGTGTCAACTTTTGTTCTGGAATTCCTGGAAAGACAATGGGTTTTTATTAGTGAGTGGAAAAATATAATGTCTAAAAATTGCGCTTTTTGCAGTGCTTCATAGGAGATTGGGTATTGTTAATCATCTTATTTTTTAAATATTGGAAGTATGTATGTAGTGGCATATAAATCAGTATTTTTATCTGTATTGGGAGGTGGCATGTATGTGTAATTTCTTTCATAATGGTATGCTGAATACACCAAAATATTCAACTACAGCTATTAAAATTGTCTTATGGCATTTAAGCTTTTCTTTCTTTTTTTTTTTTTTTTGTATGATTTGAGCAGAGACTATTCTGTCTTTGTATCTTGCCAACAATAATCTTCCTCCCACTTAGCAAAATTAAATGCAGTATTAAGTCTTTGTCCCCACAGATTAACAAAATCCAATTATTTGAATTTTTATGGCTTCCTGTAGCTCTATATTTCTTTTATAAGGGACATAGTGATTTTACATTCATTTTACATACATTCCTTGAAATCATAAGGAAGACATATTCCACCCAAAAATTTTACCTCTCTGCTAATTATGTGAGTATGAGACCTTTTAGCAACACTTAGTCGTTTTGTCTGAGGATGTCATAACCAGTTAGAAGTTAATCACTTCTACTGAGCGAGACCAAAACTGGGCACTTCTACTGAGCCAGTATCCTATGTCTGATAGTGTAGATGGCTGAGATTTCTGCAAGAGCTTGCCAGCTTCAGGTGGAGTGTGGTCCATAAATTTCCTTGCTTGTGTGTTGGCAAGGAACTGCCTGAGAGTTGGACACAGATGCCCAGGTTTTAGAAATTTCCTGCTGTGTTTCAAAAAAGAAGAGACGGGTTAGTCTAGTAGGATGTCTGGGGCATTTTTATGATCGTGGATCTTCTGTAATAGGCAACATATGATATAAATAGTGATATTGCTTTAAATAAAACATTCTTGTAATGGATTTCTTTAAGGACTAGCCTTAAAAAAGAAAACCTTAGTTTAAAAGAGGGAAAATAAATAAATAAAGCGGCCAGTGGGAAAGTGAAATATTAGCACTTTTGGGATGGGCATTCTCATAAATACCCCTTCAGTGAGTGGGATTCTTGTATGAAGACAGCCTTGCTTACTTTCCCTGGTGATATCTGTTCCTCAGTGGCATTTGGTGTCTGTCATGAGACAATATTATGATTTTGTGGATATAAATACTAGATCGTTTTGCGATGCATGTAGGGAATAACCTGAAAGCTGGTTGCTGCCATTGCTTTCCACTTAAGGCAAACTGCATTGAAGAGGATGCTCCTGACCCTTCATATAGAGTTCTCAAGTGAACTTATTGTCCCCTTTCTGGTCCTCAGGCAATGGGCATATATAAATAGAAAAGTATAATCCTTATGGTCTCTCTATTGACTAAACTTTGCTCCTTAATACGTGTTTTGTAATCTAGTGTTTACCTCTTCGCTTAGCAGCGAGCATATTTGGGGATGTGAAAATGAATAGGAAAAGTCATGGGCAAATTTATTGCTGTTTTGTCAAAATTTAAATATTTCCTAAACATTTACTGCTGACTCTTGAAAATGTGTTTGTGTTAGTGTTGTGAAATGGTTTGTTTGTAATGATGAAAAATATGTATGTGCTTGGGAATTACACAAAATGTGTCAAGGGAGATGTACACAGCAGAGAAATGAATAACAGCAGAAATAATTGATTTTGGAGATGTCTTTCTCTTTTTAAAAAAAATATTTGAAATCCACATATGCATAAATTGGAGGATATAGATGCCGCTGAATATTTTAATATGTAAACTTTGACTGTCTTAATCCATGTCAAGGATCAGGATGGATCAGGAACTGGAGACTGGTTGGTTATATTCTTGAGTATTACACTTGAGGGCAAATGGCAACAAAAGACATTACCTGAATATCTTGGTATAAAAAAATAAGTCAAAGAACACGGGTGAGTGTAGCAGGTCCAGATTTTGTGGACACAAAGTATTATCAAAGAGAAACTAGGGAATGAAATCTTTCACGTTTCTTTGGGAAATATTGTAAGATCCTGGAATAATTACAATATGCTTTAATGAAAGTGCAGCCACCTTAATTATACCCCAAGATGAATGTCACTTGGCAAAGGCTTATTTGTGCAGTTGCTAGCATTTCCAGTTAGCTAACAGGTGAAATTGCAAGCAATGAAAGGGATCAAGTAGAACTTCATCCCAAAGCATAAAGGCCAAAAACATCAGACAAATATTTTAGCATGTAGGAGTGTTTGTCTCATTTTCCTTAACTTCTCAATATCGCACTGAGTGAACAAAACCTGTGTGCAGTAGTGTAGTTTACATTGGCAATGAAAATATTCAATATATATTAATGATGAGGTTTCATAACAGTATCATATAAACTGTGTTCTCTTCATTCTTCTACCTGTCTTAGTCTTATTTTATTTTTTAATTTTGTCCCTTTGAGTTTGTGCTAGTAGCGTTGCACTTGAATTGCTTGTTCAGTTTAATCCCTTAAGGGTAAGATGAAATCTGTAGAAAGCAAAAAACCCAAACAAACAAAAAAAAACCTTTGAGGACAAAAAGTGGTAAGTCAGTCCCAAAGCTACTGGGTAATTATGCTCATCTTCATTTGCATTTTAATATTGTTTAATATTGTTTAACTTTATAATCTGTTTGTTTTTTCTTTATTGTCATCAAAGTAGACTAAGAAGGGACATAGCTCCATTTTCTAGTCACATGCCAACCCTTACTCTCACTCTGTACCCAGAAGAGAAGACCCAGGCAAATTATTTTCCATTTCTGTAGTATTTTGATAACATTATTAGAGTTTTATATATATATGTAGTGTATTGCAATGTCATTTTTAGAGATACAGCAACATTTTTTGATAAGCTTACTGAGACTTTTCCATCCTGAGAACCTGTATGTACAATAAAAACTTATGATTACTCAGTTTGGCCACATATAATTACCAGTCTCATTTTGTCACTTGCAGTGTGTCTACGTTGCTGAGTGGTTTGTTCAAAGACAGAAATGGCAGGGTTTGTTTTGGTGCAGTTTGTTATAATTCAGACTCATATGTCCATACTGTGTTTTTCCTGGCAATGAAGTCTACTGTAGTTGCCAGTAGCACTTCGTATGTATAGAGAAAGCTGATTGATGGAGAACCTTGTGCTCATCTTGCAAGTGGGGCTTTCTAGATAGTGTCCTACTGTTTGACTTCAACCTTGGCTTCACATGGAAGGAAACAGCTTGCAGTGCCCTTGGCTTTGTTCCCCAAGACTCCACGTACAGATGTGGAGCAGATTTGCACCAAAAAGTGCAGGCTTGTAGCTCCAGTGCAGTAAGTCATCAGATGCATGAAGTCTACATTAATGAAGATAGTGAGATCTGAAAATACCAACCCACCATTTTTAGCTGTTCTTAGCAGCAGCGGATTTTACTACTGCCTATAGTGATCCACATAGATCCACAGCTTCAAAGCACCATTGAGGCTGTGGCTGCTGGCAAGTCCAAGGCAGCACAAGCCTCTTTTCCAAAGTGAGCATTCTGAGCTGTCTCACTTTTGTGTTTTGTAAGCAGTAATGACCTGGCCAAGTTTAGATAAAATGGTGCTGTTGTAGATTGGGGGAGAGGAGGTGTTAATTTTTGTTTGGATTGATGACAAGGTCATTTTTTTTTTTTTTTCCCCCTGATTTCTAACTGACCACAATCATGAGCCACAGCAAATCGGAAAGACATTTTTATCAGCCTGCTTTTATCATAGAAGAAAATTAGATTTCTCCTCGTAACTCTTCTCTTTTCCTGTGTAGCAGCCGTTACTGATACAGGAGACTAATGAGGGACAGGCTTATTTTTGTACTGTACCACTGCACTAGATGCATATGAATGTAGGAGTCCAAATCTGGCTTCCAATGCGTTTTAACTTGCTAATCCCATAAGCTTTTCTGTTTGAGTACAAATAAAAGATTATGATAGTAGCCTACCTTTCCTAGTTACTTTTCACAAATTCTTAAGGTATAATCCATGGACCTACAGCAGTTCAAAGAGTCTTTCAAAATTTGAAAAATCAGAGTAACATCATTAACATGTAAAAAAGGAGAGGTTTCCACTGTTCAGTCCAGCTATTTCAATATCTATATTATATTTCCCATGAGTGATACATTCTGAACAAATTAAGGGTTTCATCAGCAAGTGTTTAAAAACTCCTAATTCTGAGTTGAATGATACTGTCTGATATGATTTTATTTTTGCTGTTTAAATGCGCTAAACAATTTCACTATCTTCTGTGTTTTTTTTTTTTTTAATACTATAAGTACTGAAAGGAATCTGAGACTGTTCTATTTCCCCCTTACAGTTTTCCTCCTTTCTACTAAAAACTTTTATTATCTGTTTCTTCATCATTCTGCAGCTTTGACCCAGTATAGCTCATGTTCTTAATTTACTGCAGGACTTCCATTGCATTGCAATAACAGTGTCCTCTATAATCTCTTCAATCCTGCAGGCTCACTGTATTGCTCTTTTAAAATGTCACGCCTCATAAATTATAAACTCTGGAAATGCCTACATAGAGTAGTAGGATGAAGAGTGGGATGCTGCTCATGCAGCTTCAAGTGCCGCACGTGTGGTCTAGATCTCACTGTCAGCAGTGGAGTTCTAGGCAGCACAGGTTCCCCTTGAGTGTTGGTAGCTCAAGTTTTGAAACTCAGGTTGCTCCTCAAACCTGGCATATTATTGTTGCTTTCTCTTTGGTATTTTTGTTATATGTTGGATCTTCACATGCTGGACGTTTAGAATGATTGCATCCGACTGCTATTTCTTTTTCTCTCTGCTTTTCTTTCTTTTCCCTTCCTTAATAAAGGTTTGTTTCAGAAATGACAAAGATTTTATATGTATATATTATATATATTTAGCTGTATGCATGCATGGATTTTCAAGCTTGACAGGAGAATTGCAGCTCTCTCCCATGTTAATCAAGTTCTCTTCCATTTGGCTCACACAGAGCAGCTTTAGAGAAATATTTAAAATGCTTCTTCCTAGTAAATATGTTGGGGGAGAATTTTAAATTTGTAGGTCTGCTCCAAAACTCTTTCAGGAGAAAAAAGAAAGAAAAACGATGTGTAGAGTTGAAAAGAGCAGTGCTAAGGACTGTTGCAGTTAATGGCAGAAGTAACTTAGCCTGTTTGTAGAGCTTGACTAGGAACACCAGGTAAAGGAGACTGGAATAACTTTCCTTCAACGGTACTCAGTTGTATATGTGTCATTTGCTGGGTATATTCATTGTTTTTGTGACTGTGAGGTCTTTAGGTTGTAGCTTTCTTGCCATAAGTGGCACATGATGATTGAAAGGGGAACACAATCTTTGAAGGAGAGAGAACATGAAAGATACAGGTTATTTCATGCTTCCAGACTCTCTCCTTTCTGTTTTCAGCCCAAGCTACATGCTGATGAGACACTGTTACTGTCACAGGTGGAATCAGGCTGTTGTGTTTGGAGTGCCAGCAGGGCCATAACTGTGGTGAACTGTGGTGTGACTCTTTCCAGAGTAGTCAGCTTCCCCAGTCCTCCAAGAATTTATGTAACGGTGAAGACTGAGAAAAGAAGTGACTGCATCTAGCTTGATAACTTGTGTCCAACAGAACAGGCTGGGTCAGAAGAGGCCCTAATAACTAATGTATATTTAGTTCAAAACTGGGACTAGAACTTAAGTCTTGAAACTTGTTATTCTTCTGACAGCAGATGCAAAGCGGAACGACCTCCTGTCCTGTCCCTCTAGTGGTTATCCCAGTGCAGGAGAGGAGCCAAGGCTGCTTCTGTCACCCCAGCAGCTCAGTTTGCTGGTTCCAGCACTGGCGCTGAGTCTCCGTTACTGATGCTGTTCTGTATTAGTGTGTTTTTGTGTGAAGTGTAGTCCTGTTCTGCCCCTTGCCTGGCTTTCCTAGGCAATACAAGGACATGTACGCACAGAGTATGTGAATGGACTGTACGGATGCGAGGTCAAGCACCCAGGAATCAGAAAGCAGCGGAACATGCTTTGGACTGAACTAAGAATGCACAGGGCAGCTTCAGGTACAGCTCCTCGTGATCTCTGTGCACTTGACTTTGTAATTTAAAGTCAAAAAAGGAATCAAATATGAAAATCAGTTATTAATGATCATCTGGGCTGAAGAGCATTTTTATATACAATGTTATGGGGGTGGAAAAAAAATAATTCCTCTTGGTGCAGATTTGTTGTTATAGTGGATTTGGGCATGCAGGTCATAGATTAGTTGTTCTCATATTTGTGCTGCCTACTGCAGATGGAAGTTTCGTAAGTGCATTACTTGGTGGCCTGAGGGGAAGCCTAGTTAGCTCGTGTCCAGTATTATATGGTCCAAAATGTGCAGCGACCTGAGAGAGCTCCAAAATCAGCAATCTGAAATCTGCTACGGACCTCCAGAGAAGTCCTGTGTCCACTGGATAGACTAATATTAAAATGTTTAAAAGAGAACTTCTTGCTTTAATGCTGTGCCACATTCTTGTAACTTAGCAGCAGGTATCTTGGCTGCACGCCAGCAAAGTGAACCAAGTAAAAAGGCAGCCACTCAAATATACATTCTGCGGATAACTTAAAAGAATGTCAGGTGGTTCTTTATAAGCTAAATAATTTACCTTTCATACAGCATTGAAAAAAATGAAATGTCTTCTTGGTTCTCAAGTAGGTTTTCTTAAAGTTCATTGACTTTCTCCAAATGTCGCCCTTTTTGGTATCTTGTTTGCTTCTTACTTTTTTGAAGACATCTAAATACATGTGTATGTATGTGTACTTGCAGCCTGGGTGGCTCTCAGTAGGATGGCTGCTTGGGATATGTGGGATCTGAGTGCATGCCCTTTCTAGGCCCTCTTTCTGTATGGCCTCCTGGCAAATGAGTTTCTTGACTGTCTTCCTTAATAGTAAAACAGGCCTAATAGTACTGCCCGTCCGTTAGGATATGGGTAGCGGCACCATCTGCATGGTCATGTCTGTTAATCCTTGCAGTATTTCAGGGTGTTTATCTGTGGTTTAATGGGGAGTGGCGAACTTGTTCACAAGTTAGTTGTAAGGTAACATGTCCATGTTTCTACATACAGGAGAAACACGGGGTCAGACCTGAGAAGGGCCTAATCACAAAACCTACAGCTGGGATATTCCTGATAGTCCTGTAGAAGTTAATGACTTTAGTTCACTCTTCCACTCAGATCTGTTGGGATCATCTTACAGATTCTTCCTGTTGGGAAAAATTGTCTTGTACCTCCTGTTTCAAGCATTCAAGCAATTTGATTTTGATGCACTTCTGGAGTTGGAAAGATGACTTTTCTTTTTTGAGATAATGGTTCTTAAGGAAATCAGTTCTTTGTAATTACAGCAAGTCCTCTTAATGGCACTTAAGCTAGCAGGATGTCTCTTCTCTGGCAAGACTGATCTTTGTAATAATTGAAATCATTTCTTCTCTGCCTTTTTTTAAATTAATATGATATTGTTGTATACACATTTATTTTGTCTTTCTGGTGTTGTCCTTTGTGTCTTTTTCCCTTGGTGGCTGCGTTTTCTTGCTTAAATTCTGGCCTGCCTGCTTTGTCATCCCAGTCAGCCTGCTTCTGCACGGATCTAACACACAGCTAGAGCCTCTGATCGCTCCTGAACGCACAGTGCTGGGAATGCCCTGTGAGCTTGTTTGGTCTCTCTACTCCTCTTGCTCGGGTCATCCCAGAAAATGCTTCCAAGTGCTAGCAAGGGGGACACATGACCAAAAACAAGTAACTGTGTAGGACTTTTCATCACGTGTGTCCTTTCTCATGCCTTTCCAATATATATTGTGTCCAGCTGGTTCAGTAGCTTCCTGGGGCAAGAAGAATTGATTTCCTGGTCTCCTGTGAGACCCTTGCTTTCTATTACCCCTTCTTGGAGATGATCAATGTAAAGAACCAAGTCTCTTTATTGATGTATATGGTGTGCAGGAGGTTACTTAAAGAGTTCACAGGTCACATACCATGTTCACTGGTTTCATGCAGCTCCTTAGGCGGGATGGATAGGCTGCCTGGCTAAGCCCAAGTAGTATCTCTGCTGCTGCAGAGAGCTGTTGTGATCTCCCTGGCAGTGCTTGATCTTTGCTTCTGCTTGACTCCTCACCTCTCTAATCCTCACAGGCTGCCCTCCTGTAGGAGGGACCCTTCTGGCCACAACCCACATGATGATTCAGCATCGTTCTTTATCTTGTGTCTCATACTTGGTCTTACTGTGTCAGATTTCCAAGCTATTTCCTTACCTTTAATTTTCTGGGAAAGATGCTTGATTTCTAAGACTTGAGGATCATGCAAGACCTTGGATGGAGACCTAGTGAATCAGCTACTTGACAAGTATATTACAACAGTAACTGTTGAGTCTGCTTTTAGGCTGCTTGTAGAGGAATCCAAATGCTCAGAAGGAGCTCTGGTGATTTGCTTTGCAAAGATCACATAGTGATTCCAAATAATTTTAAAAGCAGTTTGGATTTTTGTCTTTAGTGGTGCTTTAGTGGTGCTCCTCAGTGGTTCATGAAATACTTTGGATGGTGGATGACTTAAGAGATCTCATCTTTTAGGATTTTTTTTCCCACTTTCCCAATCCATTTACCTGCTTATTGTGACAGCTTCATTTCTGACCATTTGGCAGTTATATGGAGTAAAATACAGTATCTTCTCTATCTATTGCTCCAATTTAATTTAAAAAAAAAATGGGGATTTTCTAAATTCTTGAATGACTTAGGGATCCAAGCCTCATTGACTTTGGATCCATCCATGGTCTTTAATGGCGTCTTTATGTCCAGTGCTATCCACATTTTTGCTCAGGTGAACCCCACGTGCTCTCCTGTAGGACTGAAGATTGTAGGCTGCACCTTTCCCAGTGACATGCTGAGAGGAGGGTCGCCACATGACAGATGTCAGTTAGTGTGCTGTGCGTGTGCTTGATAACACACGTGGACACAAGCGCCCACGCTTCATACAAAGGAAGCTCAGCATGTGTTCAACGTATCTCTCTACTTCTGTAGAATGGGTAAGGAACTACTCTGCTGCTTTGTGTGGCAGAGGAGGAAATTTGTTGTTATTTATAACAGAAAATTATGTAAGTTTTTTTGTTTTTTTGTTTTGTGGAGTACAAGCAATATACAGCTTTGATAGGCCATCAATACCTACACCTTTCTTCTAATGTACCTTAACTTTGTGATATACATATCTCTGAATCTGCTTTACCCTCTGAATCTGCTTTACCTACCTCACACTTTGAAAAGTAAGGTCTGCTTGTAAAATTACAGTTCAGGACATGGTCTGTTAATGTAGATGCAAGAGAAGGATGATGTAGAATGGTCCTCCAGTACATTCAGTTCTAGGACAGAGCCCATGGTTCAAGTGATAGGATTTTTAATTTAATTTTGTTTTGGTAAGGGAAGAACTGCAAGACTTCCCATTTTCTTACGCTTTCTCTTTGCTTCTTGTTAGAAGGTATAGTCAAGGGTGAAAAAGAGATATCTGTGCCGAGATGTTTTAACTTGCTGTGCATAGATCAGTCTTGCTTTTTTTTCCCTGATGGAAGAAATGTACAGTTTGCTCAGCATCTTAGTTGATGTGTTACTGAGAAGCATAATTCAAATTCAGAATTGTTAAGAACTTTATGAAAAGAGCTGAAAGTTCTTTGCAGCTTCTTCAGTTTCTGTGATGTGCTGCTTCTCCCCGCACATTAATGCGTCTTATATGTAGAATATGTTTTCTGCTTTTTTTTTTTCTATTTTCTGCGGGCGTGAAGGAGATTCTTTTCTTTGTAATCATTTCCCATCTGATTTAAATTTGAAGTAGACATTCTAGTTTGGCAAACATCTAAGTTATAGCAGGAAAAAAGTGTTGTGCTACTTGAATAAAGTTAACTTTAAAGCTTGTGCACTAATGAAAAGAGTGATATGTAACCTTGTCAAACTTAAATTGAAGCCTTTTTTCTTTTTCCTGGTGTACTTGAAATATATCCATAACTGAGTATTTTTCTGCTTTATTTTCTCTTAGTGCTGAGCAGTAATAATATTTACAAAATCCTTAAGTTTATTACTCTGGGAAGTGCAACATAACTTTGAATCTAATTCAGGCTGTATCTATTATAGAGGCAGAGGGACAGCGGAGTATTCAGCCTCAATATATTTAAAAAATGCTGTCAGAAGGCCTAGTGTTGGTACTAGCAGGACTTTATTTGCTGCCCTTTTTATTCCTGTGTTTCCTCATCCTTTAGATATCAGTATTTTTTTTTTTTCAGGTGATTTACTATTTATTTATTTTAAATTTTCTTTCCCTGAATATATTCAGGAAATACCGTTTGTGAAGCTGCGTAATGTATAAAATCAGAACACCATAGTTCAGCAAAGCTAAACGTTTATAAAAATTTGTTTTTCTACTCTAATTATTTACAACACAGATGTGACTTTAGATTTCCCAGTATACCAAATGGGAAGAGATGCCTGTCTTTAAGACTATGTGCATTTTGTTAGGGGTTGATCAACTACCGTTTCCATTTAAATTTCCTGATATTTCTTTCTTGATTCAAGGTTATTTTTAGGTAGCCCAGTTCAGGAAGGATATGAGTGGGGTGGAGTGCTGTGGGAAATATGGGCAATGAATGGAAAACATATTTGGAAGAGAGTTTGGTGGCTTTCAAAGCCTTTTCAGTGAAGTGCAAACAAAGGTAATAAACTCATTTTACTGAGTCTGCTTCTCTGCATTGTCAACCCCCCCTTACTGCCCCCCAAACCCCTGAATCTCACTGTGGCAAGTTACTTAATTATCGCTCTGTAATCATTATATCATTGGTAGTATTCAATTCTGTGTGTATTGTGTGTGTATATATAACACAGCTTCAGCTTTTATTAGGGAATACTCACAGCTTAGTGTCTCTGTGTTAATTTTTAGTCAATATTTGAGATACTGGAGTATTCCACTTGAAACATCTGCATTTTTCCTGAACTGCTTGGGTTTGGTATGCAGCTGCCAAAGTAATAATATGTAGAATTTAAGTTTAGAATTGTTGGCACCTCCTCTCATTTTTAATTTTAAGGTAAGAGTGATACAGCAGAATACGAACCAACACAACTTCTTGTGTGTTTTTCTTTTTTTATAAAGACCTAAAAGGGAATGACTAGTTAAGCAAGGTCCTTGAAACCCATTCTGTCCCTAGGGGTGGGCATATTTCTTCACAGTTTTTAGGCTGAAACACAACGGGCACAGATTTTTATGGTTCTAGCTGCCACCAGACTATACAAAAACTGTTCTTTGCCTTTCTACCAAGAGATTGAGCCTGGCAGTAACCAATCTCAATTCTTACACTCCTCTTTCTGCTTCCCCCTTCTTCTCTACAAACTGCCTTTACTAGAAATCCTTGATCTGTCTGTCACTGGCATTGTGAAGTACTGTTTGCCAGTAATTGCAGGTTTTTTTTAAAATGTAGATCACTTTATCTGTTACTAAAGACACCTTCTCCAGAACCCTCTGACAAAAGAATTGAATAAGTGTGTGTGTGTGTGTGTGTGTGTGTGTGTGTGTTATATATTTATATATAGTGTTGTAAGCTGTTTGGAGACTAATAAATTCATGTGTGTTGGTCTGAGCCTTGATACTCCCTGTTGTGATGCGGGTTGAATTGCCTTACAAATAATTTGTTATTGTCAGATAATAATAGAAAACTTATTTAGCCAAATTTATATACTTAAATCCATAACATCTGTTTGGCTGTACAAGAAGCCCTAATCAGTTTTAGTCTCCTATGCTGAATACTCAGACAAATTAAATTAGAAGATACTTTGTAAATTAGAAGATTGTAAGTGGATGTAGGTATCTTCCAGCTAGGAATGCTTAGTTTACCATTCGTGGACACAGGAAGGCAGACATTCTGTTAATTAAATGGAAGTGCTGGCATCTGTTCGCATAATAGACACCACGTGGATAACAAATGTCCGTGTGATCACTAAAATAAAATGTACAGTGCAAAGTTAGAAGCATGGACAGATTTTTTTTTTTTTTCTCTTAATGAAAACTACTCTGAGAATGTCCTTAAACTTACCTTTTGATATATGTGTTTAAAAAAAATTTAATCTGCTACTTAAGCAATGGAATAATTCTTTGTATTTGGAAATACGTGGCAATATTCAGTTTAATTTGTTCTTGGAGTATGAGCAAGGTGGGGTCTTCAGGTGGATTCATGTGTTTTCAACATTTCATTTTGTATATTTAATATACCCAAAGCATGTCAGTAAACTCAAAAGTTTGGGAAAATCCGTAACTTAAGTTTCCTACATACAGGAATTCTTACCTTCTGTCATCACCTGAAACATCTCCATCTTGCCATCCTGAAATTTGCCATTAGAAATTTCTGTTGAATGGCTCCTATCTTCAGAGACTTCCAAATACATTAGTACTAATTCCTTCTTCCTGCATCTAGTAGCCATTGCTCAGTGTATGTTTTAGGGATAGAAAAATTACATATTACCAACACAGGAGAAGTCTTTTAAATATAATGCTTATTTATCTCCTTATAGTTAGCCACACAACTGGTTGTTGGCAACTAGTTGGCAGCCGTCATGACATTTATATAGTTATGAAGCAATGGCTTCATAGGCATTCAAGCCATTTAAGTGTATACTGTATTTAATAAAATAAAGTTTAAAAAAAAAAAAAAAAAGCCTTGAAAGCTTGCATGAAAGTTGATTTTCTAGTCTCACGTGTACACTCAGATCTAGAAAATGATGCCTGGTGTGTTGCCTGAGATGCTGCAATGGTTGCAGAGCCCTGGATAATTGACAGTTATGATATTCTTGTCTTGGTAAACGTTTCATAATAAAGTATCTTTGAGGTCCCTCTTCTGGTTTTCAGTATTCTAGTGTTCTGTCTTTTCGTATGATATGGAAACCCTGCCACCTTCTCATAATTAATCTCTTCATTGTGAAACCTCACTGGTTTTTTGAGAAACTGTGGATAACCTAGCTGTTAAGATCCCTATATAAAATTTATTTAAAAGCCCTTAAATGTTGGAGGTTGGGTATAGCTAGTGGCCTTTCTGAATATTTTTTCATTGTAAGAAAGGGTTTAAAGTATTTCTCTAATGATGCCCTGTGATGCGACTTGTGCTTACTAGATAATGTTTGAATCTTAACTCCATAGTCTGAAAGACAAGTGAGTTCAAAAATAACAATGCTTTGCAGCCTGTTGTGTTTACATGGCTTAAGGCAAACTACAGTGTGTTTAGTTTAGCTCTGCGGGCTGAGAGACTTTTGGATACGATGCGCAGAGAGCGATCTTAAAAATATTCAGGAGCTGAGGGCACTGAACAACCTCTGAAGAGATGTTACAGCTTTCAAGTATCGGCCCTCAGCGTCCCATGTAATTCAGTGGGGATAATAATCAGGTTTATCACGTTACTTAGTTCATTTTGTAGAATATGAATTTCCCCTAATAATACCAACAAGAGTTGAGTATTGATTGTGTTATAATAGTCAGTATAAAATTGACCACGTTAAATCAAAAGCCCTTATAGAGCAGTGTTACATACGCCCTCCTGCACTTCGACCCTGATATCCTGAGTTGAAGTTTGTGCCTTTTTTGTTAACAGCCACCTCTGTTTTTCTTCTCTGAATTTGCCAGGGGTCTTTCTGATTCACTGTATGCTTCTGAAGTGTCCAGTGGCCATAGGAAGAAGTTTGGCAGGGCATGGTGTGCCTTGTTGTAAGGAAATATGCTTTACTCTTTACACAGGACCAGTCCCTTCTATCCCTATCCTTCTATTATCCTACGTTTGTCTTTCCCAAACCTCCCTGATCCCTCCCTTTTCCGGATGTTGTTTCGTTGTCCTTCTTGGCACTCTTGTGCCCTATTCTGTCTGGGCTGGATAGGCCACTGTGCAGCCAGACCTCATTCGTATCCCTTGTGGCCTAAGGCTGCTCTGTTTTTTTTTGTTTTTTTTTTTTTCCCCTTCTGTTCCTAACATGCAAAGTCAGGATGGTCTTTTACCATGTACTTCGTATTTATATTGAGTTTTGACTTCTGTTTTAATACTGCATTGATGGCTACTATAAAATTTTCCTGTAGGTTTTTAGAGGTGGTCTTTGCTACCTTAAACATTTTAATCTGATTTATTTTTCTTTCTTTTCTTCCAAAGAGGAAAAGATGTTAAGAAAGTATATTGCAATATAATTAAAATGTAGGTATGTTTAATATTGTCTGCTACTAACATCCCTGTAAGAAAGGTTAAAAGCATCTTATGCATACACAGGAAATGTTTTTACTTCTGCAATGAACGTTCACTTCTGCTGTTATTTTGTATATTTAACTTAAGGTGCGGGGGGTGGGGGGGGA
>JAYECN010449044.1:0-54003 GCA_035222435.1 Microcambeva ribeirae | reverse complement strand
CCCCCCCCCCCCCCCCCCCACGGGTCTGGAGAACTGGTGTATTTGAGTTTTATCCAAGATATCTAATTCAGATAACTGGCTGAAAATCTTCTGTATATCATAACAATTTGAAATAGCATGGAAGCACTGAAGTGCTTGTGCTCCTGTGTGAGAAACAGCTCATTAGCTTGATTGTTGAGTCTTAACCGCAGTCATTATTGATCTTACAAATGACACAATACGGTTTTGTTAACACAAGTCCAAAGCCCCAGTTCTTTATTTATGTCCATTTAAATATGCAAATAGTAAAAAGCTTTGCTCTATGTAAATAGTGAGGAACTTGCTAAATTTGGGCCAGCATTAGCCAAAAAAACCACAGTAGTCTCCTTGGCAAGGGCCAAATTTGTTCAGTTTAAACAAACTATTGCAAATTGCAGAGAGAGGGAAGGTTATGCCCTGCTAGTAGCAGCAGAAACTGTGATTATCTCCCCAAAGCAGTTATTGCTTGCTTTGATTCCAGATTTGCTTTATAAGACAATTTTTTTTTCCCTAGGTGCAATAAATAAAACTTTTAGTGGGTTTGTATAATGAGTGTCCTCTTCCCCACACGGAATAAATAACGGATGTTCAGTTTTCAGTTTCTTTAGGCCTTTCCTGGCGAGCACGTAGTATGAGGCAGTAACTCTGTGGCCTGCTCTTTAAATATGTGTGTTGCTCAGTCCAAAACCTTTGCTGAGCTTCGAGCAAAATGGAGCGGGAGCAGGACACTGCTTTCTTCTACTCAGCCCCTTCAATTATATTGCTGGCTAGGGCATGTGACAGATGCTCAGCTATCTAGTAATCTGTCCACGAGCCAACACACTAAGAATAGGAAGAAATATTAAGTGATGTTAATTGCATCAGTTCTATGTGAGTATAAGAGGAACAAGACATGCTGTGTTACCGGGGTTTTATAGATGCTTTGAAAATCTTCAGCCTAACTCTCTATCTCTGTAAATTGCTGTGTTTGGATCATTGACCTTCTTGGTAGTTCATAGTGTTTCCTATATGCAAGCCCCAAATTACACTGAGATATCTATTACTTTGTTATATTGCAAACTTTCTTCCAGCCTGTTTTTCTGGAACTCTGTTTTAACTACTGTAGCTTAATGACGTTAGGGCCACTGTGTTACATTCAATTTATTCCTGTTGTAACAGGAATAAATTGCTCTTTGGTGTTTCAAATCTAAATAGTGGTGCTTTAGCTGGAGCAATCGTTTTGATTAATACCTATGTTGTGAAAGATTTAAAAAAAAAAAAAAAAACTCATATAAATATTTTCAAAGGAAGTGTCTCAATACTAACTTGAAGTATCTAAAAAGCAAACTTTAAAAAGAGAAAGAGTTGTGGTGGTGCTTTGAATTGGTTAGGTTTGTTTTACAATCCAAGGCACGGTTGTAACTCAGACATACGCAGACAGCCCTGGCCTTCATAGTGATTATTAGGAGGGAAGCATGGTTAGTTGTGCTGAAAGAAAAAATATGTGTGGGCCTTTGAAGAAAAGAATCATCTATCTCTTAGTAAGACAGAACATACTATGTTTGGTAATAGCACTTGCCTTTCTCTTAAAATGATTAAGAGATACAAATTCTCACATCTTAAGCACTGTAGTCACTAATGGCAGCCTCTAAAATTTGGTAGTTGTAATGTCCATTTTGAGAAACTTTTTTTTTTTTAATCTCCTTTCCTCTTTGAATAAACAGATAGATTAATAGATAGATGACTAATTTGAGCCAGGATGGCAGAATTTATAACCATGAAGTGTAACTGCCTGCTCTACCTACAGAGCTATATGTATTTTTCTAAAGAAATTATTTTACTGCAGTTACGTTTCATCTTTTTCAAAAATTTTTCAGAAACAACAGTTTTCTTGGAGCCTAGTCTAGTTTCAAAGAACCAACAATGCCTTCTTATAAAGAAATGGAGTTGAAGCAGGAAAAAGAAAATCATCCAGTGGGTCATCCTGACAGAATTTAAACCAGGTCATGTGGTTATTGATTCCACTCGGAATAACCTTTGAGGTGCAAGCTTTCAAACAACCTTTAAAATGTCACAGTTTAAACTGGAGGTGTTTGTTTATAGCCTTTTGTTCCCTGCTACAAAAAATTACGTTGTTCCATCCAGAGTCTCTATCTTCTCTGAAGAAAGCAAAAAGCGAAGGTTCCCTGACTCCCACTGGTCCATCTGTGGCTGAGAATTGTTGGCTTCGGGACCCTGTCAGCTCTCTAGTTTTGTGGTGTGGTGAGGGCTGACTAAAATTACACTGGTCTGTATTTAACTGAAGAAGGGTTAAGAAGGAATAAAACATGGCATTCCCTCAAAGAAGTGTTGTACAACAGTAGTTGCCCAAACTGCAATGGTACCTTGGCTTTCAGTGATGGTGTTCAAGGCCAGTTTCAGAAAAATTTCACAGATTTCTAAATGGAAATTTTTCTGTATAACTGGTGACACTAGTAATAAATAGGAATGTCCCTTTGAAGCTAGAGCATTGATGTGCAGTGTTCGGTCTTTCTCTAACTGGTTTTGTGTAGAAGTCATTCATATTTCTGTAGCAGGCAAGTGGGTGAAGTCTTTCTGTTTTGATGCTGTATCTTTTTATATGGGAATAAAGAGCTGTAACTTGTCTGGGATGCACAAGAATGCACTGTACATATTGGTATATGTTACTGAAAAATGTTTCCCCAGCTGTATTCAAAATATGAACTTTGAAACTACTAGCATTAGTTTTATAAGTCGGTGTGGTCCTTCTCCATTGCTTTGTCTTTGGAGATGATAGTTCAGAGGGCTTGACAGGGATTCTCATGTGTGTGCCTCTGGTTTGCTGTAGGCAAGCTGAATGAGGTTGTTTTTCTGATGCAGTGTATAGGATGGCAATCATGATAATACTACTTTTGTATTCTCAATAGAAGCAATATCCTGTTTTTATGAAATAAAACAAGTTCATTATTTTTGGCAATGCAGAAGAGAGGAGATGTCAGAAATGGAACTGTAAGAAGGAAAGCAAGAGAGATGTGAATCCAAGAGGGCTTCAGTAGGTGTTGGCCTTCAACTTTTTTTTTTTAATTATTATTTTTATTCCTCTTCCTGGTTTAAATGTTTGAATTGATAAATACTTAAGCTGCGGACCTACAGTGAAATGTTGGCTTGGAACTGATCCATCATTGAACTGCATTTGCCAATGAAGGCTCATCTGAAGTAAAAGCTCAGAGCGGCTCTATTTCACGCACTTCTCACCTTGACTCCCCGCTGCTTTCACTGCACTGAGGACCATGTGTCCCGCAAGGTGTATGGCCGTAGGGCCACCATGGAAATGCAGCCTGAATAAGGAGTATACCTCTCTGGGGCATTATAGTTGCTTTAGGCATACATGGGTTAGTGTGGAACAGGCTTGAAACAAAGTGTTTTTTTTGGTTGGTTGGTTGATCTATTTAACACAAAATGCTAAAAGCTTTTTCTTCTTTTTTTTTTTTCTCTTCTCTCTTTTTTTTTTTTTTAAATAGATTTCTAAGCAACTTTTGATGTACTGAAACATTAGAATTGCCATTGGACTAAGAAAGAGGCATTTTGTCTTTTTTGCTTCCCCCACTCCACCCCCTCTGCCACCCAACTGTGCTGTAGGTCAGAGTAGAAAATGTAAGCAGCATTTTTTTTCTCATTTTGGAAATGCACTTCAGCAGAAGAGGGCACAAGGAATATTTTGTTTGTTGCTGCACAAAAATGTGTGTGTTGACAAGTGTTCCATGGAAAAGTGGGTAAGGGTTGTAAGTTGCCTGAAAATTGTAGTTGATACCACCTGCATTTTGCAATGGTGCCTTATGTGCCTGTTGAAGCTGAGTATTACACTCCTTATAACTTTGCTTGTAAAGGGAGGGCTTCTCACTGTGTTATCAGCAGCAAAACTGGGTAGCTTTTCAGCTCATGTGTTGAGGTCCTTATGAACCGTTGAATGTGTCTCTGTACCTTTACAAAGGATGCACTCATTTGGGCTACGAACATGGGAGAACTACGAGCTTCCCGTATAGTCTATCTATGACTGTGGTGAAACCATTTGGATTCCAGTGAGTTAAAAACAACAGCAACAAAGCAGAAACTATTTGTATTTAGATGTAGCTGTTAGTGATTAACTGGTTGTCAAAAGTTTCAGTTAGAATTGCTGGTTTAAAGATGCAATATATCATTTATATACTTTTGAAACATTGCAGTTGAATAGCAGAGATCCTAACTCTAAAACTCAATATTGCCAGCACAAAAGAAAGTTGAAATAATTCTGCTTCTATTCAGACTAGTTTGCTTTGTTTGCTTTACTTTAAATGCCATCTTAGGTGTTTCTGTAACTCATTGCTAGAAATGTTGCCAAGAAAATATAGTAGAAAACAGATTTACTTAAAGTCTATTTGGATAGTATAGATAGTTTAAGAATGTAACTGAGCCTGTCAAAGTGGCAAGAAATCTCTAACCCTTGGTGATTAGCCTAGTTGCAAATGGAAGGCCAAGATGCTGTTTTGCCTTTGCCAATAGTATTTATTGTGCAGTAGCAGCACTGTACCATCATGCCAAGGTTCTTCTGTTCAAAGACAGTCTTTCTCAGGAGCTTCAGATCTCCTTGTTGGCTTGAGGAAACAAAATTTGAAGTTGCTTAAGAAGAAGAAATGCAAGGTGTGTTGCAGAGGTGTGGGGGGGAAGTAACAGGAAATCCTGTTATTCTGTGCACAAGTGTAGTTAGTTTCTGGGAGAATGACAGCAGTGTCTGAGCTTCAGCTGTCTTCAGCTTTTCTATCACAAATTGTATGGTCAGGGCACACACACAAAGAATCACACATGTTTGCATGACAGAGTCACAGAATGGTTGAGGTTGAAAGGGACCTCTAGAGATCATCTAGTCCAAACCCCCTGCTCCAGCAGGGTCACCTAGAGCACGGGGCACAGGGTGGCGTCCAGATGGGTTTGGAAGTTCTCCAGAGGAGCCTCCACAGCCTCTCTGGGCAGCCTGTGCCAGTGCTCTGTCACCCTCACAGGAAAGAAGTTCTTCCTCACATGGACCTTGAGTTTCAGTAGAAAAAGTGATGATGGAAGTAAGTTGTCAGCAAAGAGGAAAAAAGTAGGTTAAAGCCCATTGCATTTCTACACAAGCTTAAAAAAAAAAATGGGGGGAAATACATACCATTATACCACAGAACTGGATAAAGACAACATTTAGCATAAGTGATGTAAACTCCCTCTTCCTGAAGAGGAAATATTAGTAAGGAAACGATAAAAATCAGTATTTGTAGCTAGAGAGGCAGTAAGACAAGCAGTGTGTTTTGCATCTCTTGGAGGTGTGTTTGAGTGCGTGTGCTTCTGCAGTGCTTCTGTGCAGTAAAGAACATGGTACTTCCACAACCTTTCTCTCACAAAGGATTAGTTTTATTTAGGGGTGTTCTCTTCTATGTGAACTCCCTGGAAGCCACCTGAGAACCCCTGCTGTAATAAATTTCACACCCAGAGCTTAAGTTTATTAATGGAGATAACTTGTGGCTTCAAAGAAGGGGAGCATAGAGGGTTATTAGGGCCAGGCTTTGCATACTTGTTTCCTTGGGAAGGCAGTTCTTTTGCTGAAGTGTCTTTGAAACACTCAATTTTGGAGGGGAGGAAAGAAAAAATGCTTTCTTGCTTTCAGATGGTTACTTCAGGTGTTCTTGGCATTAGAATGGGTAGGAGGCGCCCTGCCAGTGAATGTTAATAATAGTCCTGCCATATCTGGGGCCTTGTGCAAATAGAAATTTGGTGCTTTTTTTCTCTTGTATAGTGTCAGTAGTAAGAAATAGATTATGGTCACTAACACATACCTTCTGTTGCTCTGACTCTGCAAACTGATGTTAGATTAATAGTGGAAGAATGACAGGAATGATGACAACCTTCATAACCAATTTTTAGGGGAACCAAAATTCAGGCCTGAGTTATGCATGACTTTAATGAGGGTTAAAGATCAAGTGTGAGTTATGAGAGTTTTAAGTACTTCACGTTGCACAGAGTTGCATACCTTGGTTGCTAAAGAACAAATTAGTGACTGTATGACAGCTCTCATGATTTGAGAGACCTTACTAAAAGCCTGAACCGAAAATATTTATTATAGTTGCAATTAGGCAAACTGTTAAAAGCCCAATGTCTGCTTAAGTGGATCTTTGATGTGCAGGGTTATAAAATGTGGGTTCCATCTCTCTATTGGCTTTACCGCTTGAAAAGAATTTTATTTTATACAAACTGTGAACTTTTTTTTGTGTAATCTCCAGTCAAATTTTACAAGCTTTTGTAGGCTCAGCAGTTCTGTGATACAACTTGCTTCTCCCCTTCGTGTAAACCGTTACAGGATGCAACAGTCTCGGCTGTGGTGTGCTTGTATATAAACGCCCAGTGGGTCAGTTGGTTGGGGGATCTCTGATGTACTGGCACAATGTGTGTGAACAGCCTCGTCAGTGTAAGTAAACTGTGGTGAATCCCTGTATAAAAACAGGTGTTGCCAGTGAGCAGCCTGTAGCTGCCGTGGTACTAGTGAGGATTAGTTGAAAGATTATCTTGTGGAGGCAGTTGTTTTAGTTGTTAAGTGGTGTTTTTTTTATCATTAGTATAGAGTTGGGGAGTTTCAAGGATAGCAGTCATAAAAACATATACAGAGATGTAATACATACTTGATCCAAACCTTGCTTGTTCAAACAGTGGGTCTGATCAGTGTCCTGGGACAAGCCAGACTTTTTCTTGCTGTCTTTATATGAGGGTGTGATTGAAGAGTTTGTTCCTATGTGAATTGCTGTTGGAGAAGCACAGTTTTCAGCTCCACGGAGTTTGCAGAGCCTTTAAACACCATTCCTGGCGTTCAGATCAGGTGGGTAAATGAACCAGCACTCCTGATGGAGTATGAGCAAGTGTAAGCTGGCTGTCTAGGTCACAGAACTTGCTTCTGGTGGCAGAATAACCTCTCTTGCTAAAAACTAGGCTGTCACCTTTTTCCCTGCAGATTTTGATTGGATTATTTCCCTGTTCCAACCCCTGTGACAAAATAATTACAGACTAGAGCTATCAGTTGGCATGGGGGCCCCAAAAAGTCCTTTTTCCATACGATGAAGTCACTCAACTCAGTTTTGAAAGCATTGTTTGTGGTTGGCTGTAGTGGTCCTTTATCCTCCATGGGAGCCATGACTGTCTCCAGTTATAGAGTGTAGAGTGTGTCTATCTTGGTCCTCATCACTGCTGTTACTTGACATTTTGAGCATTTGTTTTCTTAGAACCTTAAAGATAGAAATGATTATGTAACAGAGATGAAACAAGGTCCAGGCCAAGCTGACTTCTGATGCTTTGCCTGTGATGTGTTGGTGCACCTTGGAGAGAAGCTCTGCTTGCGGCAATCTGAGTTGAACTCATTTGTAGCAGATCTGTAATGGGGCATCTTTCTGCATATCCTTATGCCTAAAATAGGCATTATAAATCTTTCCTTGTACAGGAATTGTGTTAACTACATTCTATAAAGAGTTTTAAAAGTGACAAATGCTGTGCTTGTCTATCTTTAAAATTAAAAAGTCATCCAGAAGACTAACCTGCTTCCTAGAAATTAATTCTTTAAAATTGCTTACTCTGCAGAAATTAGAAATTCCCACGATTTAGGCTAGATACTAGCCTTTGTTTTTTATATATGCTCCCATGTGATAGTGTCTGCTGCGAAACCCCAGCTGTGCTCTTGCAGTACACTCTGTTTGGGCACAGCTCTGCAACCAAGGGCCCTTTGTATGATTTTTGTCATTTACAGCTTTGCTCGCTGTTTAGAATTAAGGTATATGTTTTTAATGAGAGCAATTTAACATCTGGAACAACTAAACTTGGTCTCTGGTAGATTTGTCATTGCCTTTTTTATTATTATTATTTTTTTAATCTTATGATTTGCTAAAGAGGGTGTCTGGCTTGTCTGGACCATATGTGTTTCATGATAATTAGACTTATTTGGCCTATAGCGCACAAGTGGACAGACCAGAAGATTATAATGATCTCTTCTGGCCTTTAAAATTTGATCTTTTAATTAAAATACAAGAATTTCTTTTGGGGGTCAAAACAAAAACGGTGGTAATTTATAGTGTTATTGATGTCAAAGAGCTGCATCATTATCGGATTTCAGGTTAAAAAAAAAAAGTGAATAGCAGGTGATTCAGGTGTTGAGAGGAAAAGGAGGGAAAGGTGAGTGTATTGCTAAGAACAGTGAAGGAATGAGACGGAGGAAAAAGAAGCCTTTTTCTTTTGGGAGTCCTGTGTTATATACAGAGTTTTTGATTTTTTTTTTTTTATTTTTTATTTATTTTTTTTTTGAGACTTCCCTTTCTGAGGTAGAATTCTTTCCCTAGTGATAAAGAATAGATGGTTTGCATTGAAAATTTAGCAGATGGGGCAATCATATGCTTATTCTCTCATCCCTGAAGACAAATTCTGTAGTCATTATAATTTGACGTAATTTTGGTTCAAGTCAATAGAGTTGCAGAAGAATTATGATCTTTAGGGACTTCTGTGTTTTCCTCCCCCCCTGCCGTGTGCAAACATATGTAAGACTTTTTTTGTTATCTGTATAGTAATTTAAGGTGGATTTGTGTATGTTTTCCCAAAGTGCAAAATTGCTGATTGGGTATTTAAATACACCAAACTCAGATTGCTCTTGCTCTTGGCCCGAACAGATTTTGCAGAATATCTCAATAAGATGATTCACTGACAGATGCCCGAACAGATTTTTCTGTAGCAGTTTGTAACTTTATCAATCCATTCTGAAACCAGTATTTGTTGCAGAGAGAAGGCAACCCTGCATCTTATTCACTGTGCAATAGCTTGTGTTTTCTACAGAATTGCAGTGTATGTTTGGCCAGTAGTTTGCCAAAAGCAAAACTACGCACAGCAGTTTTAAGTCACTCCTATACGAATATAAGAAAGGCTTTACTTGACTGGGACAAAGTGTGACCAGTGTTGTGTCCTGCCTCACACTGTGGCTGGGGAAGGCACGGTGTCCCCTTGGCAAAGCTCAGAATATTTTTCCTCATGCATGTCCCTTTACATTGATGCACATTGACTGTCACCTGCTGTTTTATTGTCCAATAACTCACATTTGTGGAATCTGCAGCTCTTCATAAGAGGAACTTTTCTTGTCCTTAGTATCTGGAATAATGAACCTTTCCAGGTGCCAGCATGATTACCTGAGGAATTCCTTTGACTTCGTTTCATTGGAAGAACTAACAAAGAGTTCCAACTCTGTTTCCTAACTTTTAATCAGATTTTTTTTTTTTATTATTTTTATGCATATAGGGTCATTTTTCTTGTAAGACCTAGGTGCTTATTCTCCTTGAAAATCTGTCAAAAGGTGCTGCATTCTTCCAGACATATTCTCTTCCTCTCCTTGCCTGCCCTCAGCATCTATGAAACACAGAGGACACACAATGCCCCCCAAGGGCAACCCGAAGGATTTCTAAAGTGACTTTGCGAAGATCAGGTAGATAGTATAACCTGAAAGATATTGCAGGTGATTAACTTCTTCCTGCCTTGCATTGAAGACAGACTTCTGTTATAATTCTTAATTTTAAGTATAAATTTTGCACGGCTGATTTGCATTTATAATTCTCTTCACTACTGGTAGTTGGAGATTTCTTTTTAGATTCTTCTCATTCTAGCTTGAACGATCAGACCAAGACCATGCATCAAGTCGTGTTTTTGTAGTACATCACGAAAGAAAGGCATTTTATATTTAGAAGGAGAAGTTTAGGGAAAAGCACTGTGAAGGCAAGCAACTACTACCAGACGGTGATTGTTTACAGGGTGACATTCCTCCATACAAAATGCGGTAGTCACTTCCGAGTCCTTTGAAACATGTGTGGTTTATATACCATGATGTTGTAAAGATAGTATAAATAGCGTAGGAACTGACCAAATCTGCTAGTGGGTGATGGCAGGAGCGTGTGATAGGAGTTGCCAGGCAGTGTTACGATGTTCGGCAACATGAGGTGTAGCTGCTTTGCTGTACGATGCTCACTGCGCTTTCCCCTTGGCCCTCCAGTGTTCCAGTAACTGGGAATCCTTGCTGCCTCTTGCAAAGGTTGCCAGCTCTTGCAAGTGGAAAAGATGCATCCAATTTCTTTCTGGCATCAGATCATGGAAAGAAATATTAGGGGGTGAAAAGGAGTAACCTCCTTTAAGCCCCTGTAATGATAAGTAACTAGGGGACAGGATGGAGAAGTCCTGTCCGTAACTTCCATGCAGAGCAGGGCGTGAGCTGTGGGGAGATGCCTGTGGGCTGGACGAGCGTGTGTCTGCGCTGCTCCGGCTCTCCCTTCAGAAGCTGCCCGCGCTCTTGTCGGTCACAAAGAAAACAACGTTGTGTTGTAAGAAAACTGTTAACTGATCTAGTCCTAGGGGTGTTTGAACTGATGGAAACTCTACCTCAGTCTGCTGAGAAAGGGCCGCTTCTGTTAAAGGATGTGTGTGGCCTCCCCACCCCCAGAATAACGCGCGGCAGCTTCATGGCTCTTGCCTCCTTCTGCTGAATGCAGCAAATAGCTTGGCAGCTTTAAACAACAAAGTTATTGTGTGAATTGTTGTCAGTGGGGAACCCGGTGTTATCATGGGTGACACAAATATTTTCAGTAAAATACTTCTTTGAATCAAGTTCTTAGTCTTGTTCCAGTCATTCCTCATAAGCGAGGAGGCAATCGGCTTATGCCATGGTACTTTCTCCGCATCGTAGAAAGAAACTTTTGATTGTGCTAGGCACATGTGCAAGAAGTGATACACAACCATATTCTTTGAATCTTGATCATATTTCTTTCCTTGACTGTTAGTCAAGATGCCTTCATAACTATGCAAGTTGTATGCAAGTTTCCTGCCTCTTTCTCAGATTTTATTTTGAAGAACTTTCTTATTAAAGATGTTTATATTAAAATTGAGACTTACAATTTTTATTTTGCATACGTGAATACTGAAAAGATACATTAAAATGATGTGATTGTATTTGCTTTTTATAAAAATATAAAATGCTCATTTTGTATTTTGAGACTGAATATTTTCAGAAGAAACAGTCAAAAAAAATCAGCTAAACCATGGGCTTAATGCAAAACAAATGCCTACTTGCCAGTCCCACAGACATAATGAAAGATGAGATTTGATATAAATTTTTTTCCTATAGTTCATAACTATTTACTGTCATTGTTTCAAAAACATTAATAGTGTGTATGCAGAAAGCTGGTTTTATTTGCTACTGGATAAATCACAGTGATGGGGAAGCTGAGTTGTGTGGCAGATTGAATGATAGTGCTAAAATTTTGTGTATATGCCCGCTCACATACAATTTGAAAAACTAATAATGCATCACAGATGCTCTGTTACTCTCTTGTGGTGAATTAGTATTGAAATGAGCAATATTTATTTTAAAATGTGGTTAGGATTCATTGATGACTTTGAGGTTCTTTTCAGACCTGCATTATTATACTTCATACTTTGCTTACCCAGGAGTTGACCACGTCATCCAAAACCAAACTTTTGGACAAACTGTGTGATGCTCCATCCTAGTATTGGAGTGCAATGCGCGTGTTTGTGGTAGATAGGGCAGTGAGATGAGTTTTTAAAACAACTTCTGAAACTAAATGCCTTTTATAATTCAGTAAATAGGACTGTGGTCAGTCCTATTTAAGTAGCCCTGTAGCTTAGCACTGTAGTAACTATGTATCTCTCAATCTACCTTGTGAGACTCAAAATTATTGCAAGTCTTCCTTGAATGAAGCTTGAATTACCTCACTTAAAAGTTGTGGTAGAGGACTGTAATAGTACCTTTCTCTTTCCCTTGAATATCTACTGAATGAAAGAAAATCCAGTGCTTGTATATACTTGTGTTTGTTCTCATTTTATATCACAGTTAGCAGGGTTGTGAAATACAAACGACTTTTTATATTTTAAAAAAAGCTCTGATATGTACAGTTTATCTTTAAATACACTTGTTAAAATAGTCTGTCCCGGTCTATAAACAAATCATAGAATCATTATGGTTGGAAAAGACCTTAAAGATCTTGAAGGTCAAGTCCAACTGCAAACCCATGATCACCATGCCTGTTAGACCATGTCCCTAAGTGCCTCATCTGCACATTTCTTGAATGCTGCCAGGGATGGTGACTCTACCACTTTCCTAGGCAGCCTGTTCCAATGCTTCACCACTCTTTCCATGAAGAAATTTTTCTGAACCGTGTCTCGTCTTACTGCAATTTTAGATTATTTTCAACTCACCTGTATTTCTATTTATCCAACACTGTTATAGAGAATCCTATGAATCTCAATAAAAGTTTTTATGTTATTCAGCTTTAGGTGATACGCTTGTTGAAAGACCACGGTTTTATAGCATTGTCCTTTGAAAGATTTATTGATCCTCTGTGCACAGGAATGGTCATATTTCTCAAATTCAATTGATCTGAGGCTAGACTTTCTTTGCGTAGGCTATTAAATACGAGATTTAAAAAAAAAAAAAAAAAAAATCTTTTTTGCCATATTTCTGTTGTTTTGCTTGTCAGTTGCAGCCCTCGGGCTATTTGTAGACTTCTGCATAAGAAGTGTTTTTTATATGCTTAAATTTTTTTATCAAATTAGTATAATTGACAAATGAATAGTTTTTTCTTTTATGGAGTGCCATCGTATATCCTTGTGTTACCTGAAATAAGACCAAACACAGCAGTGTCCTCAGGAGCACAGAGGCACCTGGGTTTTGTAGATGCAAGATCCCCAGACGCAAACCTAGGTACAAATATGGGAGTATGTACAGTATTAGCACTGCTGTAGTGAACCTTCCTGTAGTGTATTGAGCCTGCTCTGTGCTGATTCTGTGTCTGGCTTGTGTGTTACTTGTGCACAACAGGCAGCCAGGTGTTTCAGAAGGGGTCAATAAGTGTCGAACATCCTCTCTTTTTGTATGGGCCATGTTTATTATAAACATTGACTACAGCTGCAGCCAAATCTCTCTAGGTAAAATTTCATGTTTTCTGTTTCTTGCTAGTGTTCCTCCTGCTTTGGAAATAGCTTTTAATTCTTGGGTGTTTTGTATTTGCTTGATCTCCAGCGTTGTGTTTGGCTCGGAGGGGCTCTTCCAGCCAAGCTGAGGGGAAAGCAGAATGTATGTTGACATCGCTTTGGTTTACCAGCTGGAGTAAATAATGGCTAATGGAGCAGGGGAGAGCAAATTATGCACCTCTCTGGCTGCCTGGAGCAGCTGTGGAATTTGCATTTAGATCCCAGAAAATAATTGCTGCCATGCGGTTATAGTCATTTCCCTGCTAAGTGCGGTGAAATTGGAAGAGGGCAGGAGGAAGTCTAAGTAGGGAAGAAGAACGAATCATTTGTTGCTGACCTTCACTATAAACTAAGTACTTTTATGCCTTTTTTTAAAAAAAAAAAAAAAAAAAAAAAGCATCAAAGAATATAATACTTCTTAGTATTATAGAAAACTACTACTACAAAACTACTACTACAAAAATAGTATTTTGTTGTGATCACATATTTGTTGCAGCGAAAATTATGTTGGAGGTTGCTTTTTAAAAAAAAAAAAAACAAAGAAAAAAGAAAAAAAACTTTGGGAGTATGATGAGAGAGGGGATGCTGGCTCTGGTAGAATGGTGAAGGCATTAGCTAGCTTCAGGGGAGTGGAAGTCACCTTCTGCATCCTCCTTATGAAGATGGAGGATCACTGATTTGAAAGTTATTTTAGCCATAAATTCCACAGGAGAGCTCTGTGCTGGTGTCTGAGCTAAAGTGTTAAAATAAAGAACTGTAGATGCTTCACTATGGTCACCCTCTTGTATTCAATGGTAGAAGCCACTAAGGAAATTATATAATGGCACATCTTGTGCATGACAACTTAAGAACAATAACTTACAATAAGTATCATGAAAGCCAGGGATATATTAAGAATATAGTTTCAACTTCAATCCACATTTCACAACTGATACTTTAAATCCCATCCTCCAAGACTGGGAATGGTTTGGGCTGTGTTGAAAAATTCACTTCCTTGGCTTGTTGTGTATCTGTTTTATTTAAAAGATTTTTCTAAGCTTTTTTTTTTTTTTTTTCTTCTCGTTCTAATTTACAGCACTATTTTACTGTTCTTTTTGGCCATGAAGGGCAGAAGCCACTGGAGCTCCGTTGTGAGGATGAAGTTGATGGAGATGAATGGGTAGAAGCTATTCACCAAGCTAGGTATGTAGTCTGGTCATTTATGCTCAATTCCATTTTACTGTTAATAAGTTGACAATAATTTGAAAGTCTAAATCCACTATAACAAGTAACATACTTGTGCAATGCATTAGATAGATATTGTTTGTAATCCAGAGGTATGCTGTCGAAAAATATCAGTTATCAGTTCTGTTTGTAACACTGTTTTACCATTTACAAATTATGTCCTCAATGAAACTTCTTCAACAAACTGTTATTGGAAACTGCTAGGACTAGTTTTCTTTTAAAAGGAAGAATGTGTTAAAAGAAATAAGTCACCTGCCACTAAAATGAGTAAATGGATGTTTCTTTGTGTAGAAATGAATATAAGAAGGAGGTAAAACCATAATTATGATAAAATGCCACACGTAAAATTCTGTCTCTAAACTGAGATTCTGAGTAATATCTGGTATTAAAAAGGTAAATTTTGTAAATAAGGGCATGATAGGACTTCAGCAGTGTAGTACTCCTTCATGAAGAAAAGGTCGAAGTGGTGGGTAGGGGAGGCTTACAGTACAATGTCAACAGAAATCGTATAGCCCAAGCTTTGGAAGAGAGGTAGCAGAGGCAAATGTCTTCGCTGAAATGCAGTTCCTCCAGCCTCCTCTCCTGTCTCTAACCTCAGCTAATCTGCACTGCCATGGTAACGTACAAGGAAAGAGGCAGTTTCTGAGTTGCTTAGGACCTGAGCCATGTTAACAGAAGTGATTTTGCTTTAGAATTAAAAGCGAGCAATACCAGCTAGTAGTTTTTAGTTCACACTCTCTGAAATTGCACCTTGAACCTCTAAACCTTCTCTTCCTGGGATCTGGTCCTTGTATCCCTATCTCCTTTTGGGTAAAGGTGCCTGAAGGAGCAGATTGTATCCTTTCTTGGGAAACAATGCCTGGGTTGTGGTATTAGATCCGCCACATTTTGTGGCTCACATTTTGTGTGAGATGGATAATTAGTTACTTAAATGTTGGGTCTTTTATTAAAGATAGATCAAAGAAATGAAAATAATAGTTTTAGACTATTACATAAGATTTTTCTTACAACTTAATAAAACTACAATTTTTTTCCCAGAGATTAAATTTTGCCTGTACCACCAATTTACATTTTTTACTTGAGTTGGTCTGTATTCTTGGCATATGTGTTGAACTTTTAACAATTTTGGTGTCATTGTTCATTTGAGGCATAATGCATCTCTGACTCTGCTCTCAGGTTTTTGAGTTCTCTTACAAAGTGACTATTTGTCTAGCATTTTAAAGATACCTTTTTTCCACATCTCAGATACCTTTGGGTAAAAATTCCAGGGGCTATTGAGAACATTTCCCCAGTGTTTAAATTGGAAATAGTCCTGAGAACATCTTTTTCTGTGCCACTATGTTGGAGCTTGTGGAGCATAATGCTTTCTGGAGGATCTCATCTTCATGAGTACCTCTGGTAATCCATGTTTTATCTGAGATGAAGTAGTTGAGGGTGGCTTCCCTTCGAGGGTTTGGAGGGGGAGGTTAGTTGCGGTCTTTTTTTTTGCCAATTGCCATATCCAAAAATAATTTTTTTTTTTTTTTTGTCAAAGATGTGTTTGCAACCATCAAAATCTATTCCATGTTCTATTTAATCTGAAAATTATATATTTGAAAAGCAACCCCTGGAGTCCTGTTGGGTACTGTATCCCACTGTAGTAAATAGATGTTTTATTTGGCTGCAAATTCATAGTTAAAGCATTTTCTGTTGTAGCCTTGTCCGTCCCTCCTTGGGAGACTTCACTGTGGATGGGATGCAGCCGCTGGTCACATGGAGCGCTGTGCGTGCCCTTTGGGAGCACGCAGGCTCTGTTTGCTGAGGCAGTTTGCTGCAGTGGCCGCGTTCCCCTCCATCGGGACTCCTGCTTTCCGCTGGAGACTTTGTTTGGCTCTCTGAATTTGCTCTGAGATTTGTAATTCAGTATATTTTTATGAGACTGCATTATGAGCTCCGCATGTCTCCCTGCTTTGCAGGCTTTCCCATGTTACTTGAATTTTCAGTGTTTTGAATTCTCAGTAATATCCAGAACGGCAGAATAAGACTTAGTTCTTAGGCCTTTTCGGATTAGTAGGCTCGCTCTTGGCAAATTCAAATTCCTCAGTCAGTGGACTGGAGACTCAGTTTTGGACTTTTGTTCCAGACCTTGGTCTCTTCTCAAGAACTCTGTTTTACTCTCAATATCCTGAGGCTAACTTTTCACCTTCTCTTACAAACCGTTCTATGGCTTTATGATTACTTTTTGAAAACAATTGAAAAAAATCTGTGTCTGTGTTAGATTTTTGCATGGGTGCAGTGCTAAACAAATATCTTGGCTTTTTTTTTTTTTTTTTTTTTTTTAAAAAAAAAAAACTTTAGCTTACTGGGAAGCCTTAAGTGTTTCCAGCTGGTAGTTTCATGTATGCTTTGGACCTGCATAATCAAATATTGCTGCTGAAAGAAAAAGCTGCCGTTCTCCTAAGTCAGCCATTTCTTCCCACACCTTTACCACCCCTTCCCACAGGCCCGCACAAGTGTGAACTTAACTGGGAAATTGAATTGCCTTAAAATGATTTATATTTTGTTCATTTTTTGCCATCTAATTTAATCTGTCTCGGTTCTCTGGATCTTTTTGCTGCGTGTCCATGCTGTGCAGGGGAAGGGTAACGCATGGTGGGATGTGGGAGAGCGCTGTGTGGGAGAGGAGGATGGCAGTGCTGCACTCAGCTGTCCAAAGCATATGTGAAACTACTGCCCTCTAACTTCTCAAAAAGTGGCTTGCCCTTCAGTTTTGGGAAATGTAGGGAATTTTCTTACCTGAAAATCTTTCATGTAAGATTTTTGCAGGCAGTTGCAAAGCCAATATGCTATTGTGGGGCTGCCTGGGAGCAAGTGCCCTGCTGCTGAGGACTTGCTGATAGAAAGAATATATGCTGGAGTAACCACACTTTTGTGGTTTCCAGTTGGCTAGGAATAGGCCCAAGAAAACTTGAGTAATACTCAAATCATGAAAAAAAGCAAGCCTTTATCTGCCATCAAAATCACGTTCAGCTTAAGCACATCTTGGTACCAGGCACTGAGGTTGCCAAATCTGTTAGCCTGGTAGTGGTGAGGCCGCTGTTCCCTTCACACAGGTCAAACCAGGGGTGGGATGTGTAGTCCTGACAGACACACAAGCAAGCAGATACGTACAGCATGTGTACTTATATACACAGAACTGGCCATGGGATTGATCTGTTTGGACAAAATTGCTCAGTACTTGCTCAGACACAAACAGCATCGTTGGCATTGACCTTTCAGGATGAAGGTCAGCTCATTCAAAATGGATGCGTATGTTCAATGTTGGTCACACCAGTAAATGGCCTAGACTATCTAGATTCTGACTGCTTGGTCTTCAAGGTTGTCTACTGCACAGGGCCATGTGAGCCCCTCGGGCACACGGCCTTTCTGCAGGTGCTGGTACTCAGAAACCCCTTGAACATTAATAATCTCCTTTATTTGGAAATGAGTGCCATTTTTTCCAGTGTGGTGCTTGTCACTGCTCTGGTTGTGGCATATAACTGCACTGGAGATACTGTCCCTTTTAAGGGAAACATGTATGAATGACAAGATGCCAGGAACAAGCTTGAGGAAAGGGTTGATAGCATAGTTTCTTTTATTTAATATAAGATACCATTTATTGGAGGAATCTCAAACTGCCCTAAATACCAAAATAAATAATAGCAAGCCAGAATATAAAAAAAACAGTGTTGAAAGTCAGAATGTGTTTCTTGCATAAAGAGATCTGACAGCTAGAGAGTTAGAAATAGTTCTGATTAAGAGTCAGATGTTGGTAAAGAGAGGGGGGGAAAATGCAGCTCTTAATGAAAAATAAATAAAATTGAATGAATAAAGTTTTTGACTTATCCTGAGAATGAATAAAAAAAAAAAAATCAGTGATCTGGGATGGAGCAACTCTTGTGTCTAAAAAGAGAATGTTGACAACTTTATATGTTTGGATGATTTATGAAAAAGCTATTTATTATATAATAAAGAAAACACAATTTTGAACATTTCTTTTACTTGTCATTGGCATGATGTTTTCTCTGTCAATATTTGATAAGTCAGCATTTGCTATTTTTACTAGCTTAAGTGTTTTTCATTTCAGTTATTCAGATATTCTGATTGAAAGGGAAGTGTTAATGCAGAAGTACATCCATCTCGTACAGATTGTGGAGACTGAAAAGATTGCAGCTAATCAACTTCGACATCAACTTGAAGATCAAGACACAGAAATTGAAAGACTTAAATCTGAGGTATGTGTTAGAGTCATCAACCAGCTGTTGCATTTTAATGTTTTTTCTGTGTATATTGCAATCGTTGCATATATTGCTGTAATATTTGAGAAAACAACATCACCCAGTAAGAAAAGTTGTAATATTTCTCCTAGGAACATTTGGCCAGATGGTTTTCTTAGAAGTATTGATGACTGTTGAGTTTATTGGATTATATCACTGCTAGAGAATTGAGATGATGTATTGCTTTGCAATGTGGATACAGTTATTTCCTACCTTTCTTACACACAGATTTTAAAGCATTTGTTTGGTCCTTGACACAACCTTTGGTATTGTAGAGTATTGAAAGTTAAACATTTTGTTGCAGTTCTGACCTGTTAGGGTCTGAAAAGAACACTTGTCTTTGAGGAGAAACGAGTCTCTTCTTGTTCTTCATCTTATTAAGATATTTGTTGGTTTGGAGAAAACTCTGCCTCTGCAACCAAATACATACTTATCATTCCATGCAGCTTTAGGGGACTCCAAGAAGAGCTCTCAAAGAAGGGGATGTTATTTTTCTGTTTGTTCTGTAACTGTTTCAACTTGAAAAGGCATTTAATGAATTGTTATTTTTGTCAGATTGTAGCTCTCAATAAAACAAAAGAACGAATGCGACCTTATCAAGGCAACCAGGAAGATGAGGATCCAGATATTAAAAAAATTAAAAAGGTAAACCTGCCGTATTCTGTGCATTAAAGGAGAAAGCTGGCACAAGGGGATACCCTAGTATATTTTAATTTGTTGAATTTTGTCTTGAGTTATTGTTCTGCTAAGTACACTCATATCAAGATTCCTTTTGCCCTATACCTGCTTAAACCATTGCATCAACTTCGTATCCTCCAGTGACGTATTTATTCTGGGGTATATTTGGTATTTAAATAGTCGTCTTTACTTGCAATGTATATATTCATTTTTTTTTTTAATGCATCTTGCACATTGCCTTCAATTGCTTGTAAACACTGAAACTAAGCCATAAGCTATTTGCCGTGGGAACCAAGGCTATAGTGACTTTTTTCTCTTTCTCATAAAAATAGTTATAAAGGTATAAGAGAATGACTTATGTTCCGACAGCGCAGCTAGAATGCAAATATTGAAAATGCAGAGTAGTAGTAGTATTTTAGGTTGTCCTTTAGTCTGTTTGATAATGATTGCTCTAGGAATGTGTGGGAAATGTTGAAATAATAGGGGAGGAATCTAATCTGCACTGTGTTTACGTGTGCAGTTTTGGGAAATGTTGCTTAGGACTGGCGCTAACCACCCTCCAGAACCCAGAACTGTGCCCATAGGTAGCCCTTAGAGATCCTAACGAACAGGCACCCTGATCCTAATGAACCCTGCTTGAAGAGGTGCTCCCATCCTCCTAGTGCTGAAGCTCTTCAATTTTATAGTAGCCACTGTGTTATGTGTATTTAGTTTCACTCACCTTATCTGGGTGGCATTGTCTGACTTCTGGCTTGGTTCATATAAACAGAACACTGTAATAGAAGTCAGAAACACCTCCTTTTAGTACAAGAAGGTTCTGTTTCTATATGTCATTCATTGTGTTGTGTATTTTGACAGTTGTGATCAGCTGGGCCCATTTTTAAAATGGTTTATTTAGAATCACGTTACTGGCGGGATTTTGCATTTCTCTTTCAAGATGAATGATTTGTACGTCATGAACAGAGCAAAGACATACTCAAGTTTTCTGTGAACAGAAGTAGACCCCTTCTGTAAACTTTAACCCAATTTGAACTTGAATGGATATTACACTTGAGTATGTTTTCTATTGCTTAGAGACACCTTTTAAAAAGAGCAAAAACCATGTCTTTTCTGACAAATTGCACTCCTGGCCAGGGTGTCTGACATTAAGCAATGTTGCTCTAAGTACACGTGCTAAACGATATCTGTAAAGAACAGAAAGCAAACTGAGTTTAACAGCCATTTCAAAGTTATGTCAGCACCAATATAAAAAACGCCATGAGATGTCATATGTGAGAACTTTGCACAGTAAGTTCGGGACAGGGGTAGAAGATGAGGAATGTTTAACGGGAAGTGAAAGGAGTTGGAAAAAAAAAATCACTGTGTGCACAGCAGTTGTACTGACAGGGAAAATATATACAAAGATCCAACATTTGAGCTTGAAGTAGGAGGGACCTTGATATGTGTATCTTTCTAACATCTTTTCTGACAGCAGATATGCTTGGGGAGCTTCTGTTAATAATTAGAAATCTGAAAAAAAAAAAAAAGGCACACATTTTGTTTAAAAGATTATTTTCTCAATGAAAAGCTTATCATGAACTTTTTTTTTTTTCTCTTCATTTCTGTTTGGTCATTTTAGGTTCAGAGCTTTATGCGGGGCTGGTTATGTAGAAGAAAATGGAAGACTATTGTCCAAGACTATATTTGTTCTCCCCATGCAGAAAGTATGAGAAAAAGGAACCAGATAGTTTTTAACATGGTTGAGGCTGAATCTGAATATGTGCATCAGCTTTATGTTCTTGTGAACTGTTTTCTGAGGCCCTTAAGAATGGCTGCAAGTTCTAAGAAGCCACCTATCCGTCATGATGATGTTAGTAGCATTTTCCTTAACAGGTATCCGGCTTTTTGCTTGCTTTGTTTTGTTTTTCATTTTTCCTTGCTTGTTCTCATTCTGCTTTAATTTAGTAAAGTTTAGCACCTGCTTTTTTGTTCTGACATAAAGGATGTCAGTGAGGTAAACCATGTTTCCTTGGATAAAAGGTGAGGTGCAGTCTGTGATGCTGTTCAAAGACTATTTTTGCATCTTTACGTTCTGTGTCTTCCTTTGTTGCAGGAAGGAAAGGACAAATTATGCCTCATAGGGCACAGTTATCAACTTTCCTATCACTTTTTCTATTTCCTCTTCCCTTAGGAGAGCAAAAATGGGCTTAGTGGCCTCATATGATCGTGATAAGAACCTATGATGAATATGTTAAATTTTCTTCTTATATCTGCCTGATGAACCTCTTTCTCTCACCTGTCTTTTCACATCTCTACAAATAAAGATGGTTCTTTGCATTATACACCCAAATTCTATAAAAATGAACATGTAAAAATGGGTTGGCAGACTTATGGAATTCTGTGTAGGATTGGAATTGCATCCATGTCTGTCCCCAGCTTCTGGGAAAAATACCTTACTTTAATTATGAAACTTTCATAACTCACTCAAGATCTCTCTACTCTTGATAGTTTCACTTACAGCTATATGTCTCAAATGCTGTTTCTGTTGACTTCATGAGAGAAAGTATAGCATTAAGGTTTGTATTCTAGCAGAATTGTAAGCTGCATTCAAATCTTCAGGAGTGGCAAGTGAGAAGAGAGATGAACAAGCACCGACTGAGGTTTCAGCATCTTATTAATCCTCTTAAACAGTGAATGTGTTGTCAAGGATATTTTTGGAACGCGTTTGAACTGTGGAACGTGTTATTTAATAGATGCTTTTAGTTAAAAGGAGTGAGTGATTAGAAGATGTTTGAACACCGAATGCTGTATGTTTTCTAAGATACTATACTAAAAATTTAAGCAATACAATCAAATAGAAGCATTGATTTCCCTAATAAGGAGTATCTTCTGTTTTTTTCTAGCAAAGTGCAAAATATACTAGTGAAAAGAAGGAATGTTTCTTTGTGAATTATTAATTAGAAAATAGAATTTGAATTGTCTTTTTGTTTCTTTAAATACTTGTTTTTCAGTGAAACAATCATGTTTCTTCATGAAATATTTCACCAAGGTTTAAAAGCAAGAATAGCTAATTGGCCTACCTTAATTTTAGGTAAGTTAGTATAATTACTTTACTTTCATATTTATTTTTGCAGTTACAGTGATTTTTGTTTTTTAAAGACTTCTTTTTGAATGGAACTCATTGCCAGGGCTAACACTGTGTCACGATGTATAGTGGGGATTCCACATTGGCAATAATACGTCTCTCTTTAAATCCATATGAAAATATCTTTGGTTTAGCTTCTGCCTGAAGCTGCACTTAGGCATGGGTCCTGAATTTTCAGTGGTATAATCTAGCTGCTACCTAATCAGAACAACATAGTTCTATTAGTAAAAGAACTAAGCTTAATGTTTCTAATATCTCAGTATAATGGAAACAGAACCGATTATATTAATTTACTTCCATAGAGCGGTAGTGTGTGTGTGTTGGTTTTTTTTTTTTTTTTATAAATATTTCAAGAGATGAGTAGCTGGATGAAAAAAAAAAAAACACTTCTTGACTTTTTCTAGCTGACTTATTTGACATTCTGCTGCCAATGCTGAACATATATCAAGAATTTGTTCGGAATCATCAGTATAGTCTGCAAGTACTGGCAAACTGTAAGCAAAACAGAGATTTTGACAAACTCTTGAAACAATATGAAGCCAACCCAGCATGTGAGGGGCGAATGCTGGAAACTTTTCTTACTTACCCCATGTTTCAGGTAGTCTCTGTAACTTTTTTTTGTGTGTGTGTGTGTGTGTGTGTGTGTGTGACTGTTTGTTTTTAATGTTCAGTTGAATTGTTTCGTGTTACTGAAATTGCAGTTTATTGGAGATGCTGCTTGCTTAATTAAAAATACTCTCATGGGAATTAACTTAATTTTTTTCATTTATTTCATTATTATCCTGAAAGTTTGTGCCTGTAGAGACCTTTTCTCTAGCTACACTAATTCAGCTCTATTCAGAACCTTGCATATGTTCAAGAGGAATGAGGACTTGTGCCAAAGTCGCCAACAACAGAAGAGGAGAGAAGAAAAAAAAAAAAAAAAAGAGAGAGAGAGAGAAGAAAAGCTTAAAAACAAATTCGCTACTTCTGCTCTGCTCCAGGCACATGAAGCAATCCAGGGGAATAATGTACCTGATGTAGCGGCTTAGAGCAGTTACAAGCATTTTGCTGGGCATGCACTTTAGAGTCTTTTTACTGCCCTGTTCTCCAGTAACCTGGTTTGAGGGATTTAGAAATAAAAAATTTATTGAAAGAGATTTTTTAAAAAAATATTATCCTTTTAGTATTTTGTCTTGATCCTATTGGCTTGATTGTTTTCAACTCTTAATTTTAAAAGGCCTTTGAATCACTAGTCTGATTTTGTAGCTCTTACATTTGGCATAGTAATTTACTTAGAGACAATGGTGACCTCCTCCATTTGTCCACTTAAGGGCAAACTACGTGTATCCAATACAAAAGGGCTTGTTGTCACTTTTGTTTGTGCTAATTAGCCATATTAACCATTGCTGTCTGTAGTAATACATTTACTCAGCTTTGAGCCTGTGTTTGGTAACATTTTGGAACGTTTTGGTTGACCTGAAACAAGATCATGGGATCTTCAGAAGGTAGAGAGAGAGTCCTGCTCATATGCAGTGGATCTTTTTATTGCTGTTGATTTTTGACTTCAGCATAATAAGCGGACATGTCCCCATTTCCTAAATAGCTTTGACTCTACAGATAAGTTATTTTATGTTATAGAATACTGCAGTATCATGTGCTTCTGCTCAAGAGCTGTGAGATTTCTTTGAGTGGCAATAAATGGATCAGGGTCCTTTTTTTCTTTTTCTTTAATGTCCAGAAGTACAAAGTGAGTTTATTTATATGCAAACAAGTCAGCTGGCATTTTCAAAGTCTCAAGAAATCTAGATGCATGTCTGCTGTTAGAATTGAGAACAGGTATATTTTGATCTCCAATAAATTTGTGAAAATTTTCTGTGTTGACGCTAAGATAGCAGCATGAAACAGTGAAAATGAACATGTAATTGTGACTGCCTCCATCTGATCTTTTTCTTAAAATGTGATAAATGTATTTCCTCAAACTGAAAACATGTCCATGCAGTCTCTCACAGGAATGTTCAGTATTTTTGACATGGATTATATCTAGAATATATTTGTCAATTTAGCTGTTGTTACACATTGAGTCTTTTCTGACCAAAATAAAAGAAAAGGAGAGATCTTACATTTATTCCTTAAAATTGTTTGCTGATGCTGTCTCTAATTTGTTTTAAGATCCCTAGGTATATTATAACACTTCATGAACTTCTGGCTCACACACCACATGAACATGTTGAGCGAAAAAGCCTAGAATTTGCTAAATCTAAACTAGAAGAACTTTCAAGGTACAATATTTATTTATTTATTCCATAAATATACCAGTGTCTCCCCTGTATCCCTCTGTATTTTGGGCAGGGGAAGAATTGCTATAGAAATCACCTACCCCTGGATACGAACAAAGCAATTTTCTGTAAATAGAAAAGTATTTTTTCATCCATGGCTTAAAAAAAAAAAAGGCAAAAGAAAAAAAAGGTATTTCCCATGACAACAGGAAGCAGTCAGAGTCTTGAACAGTACTCAGTTGTTAATCTGTGATGTGGTTCATATGCATAAATGAAATAATTGATTTTTACATGTTTTTTAAATAACGATAAATGCATAGGAGGTAAAGATTCTGGTAACCCCATTCAGTACATTGTTTGTACATATTTTCTAAATTGATGCTTCCTGTAGAAACCTGCAGAATGGATCTCTTCCCTGTACTTCCAGACCCTTCTCAGACTTTCTCTGTGTCAGTCCAGGAATAAATTTGTTTGTTCTTTCTGAAAAACACAGCTTTATGCTCTGAACAAAGTGCTGCATGAACTCCAAAATTATGATATTTGTCTCAAATATTTGAAGTTTTGATGCTTCACCGAATAAGTACTTGTGAAATACGTTGCTGTGAGACTGTTTTATACTTTTTGTTAATTGGAAGTTCTTGACTGCTATGTTTTCTTTTGCTGTTCAGTTGACGCAGCTATGGGCACTACCCAGTCGGTGATTTAGAGTTTATTATTTTCCCCTTTTTTGTCCTGCTGTATTTCTTCCATAGGCAACTTTCTGAGTTATATGCAGGTCATGATCTGCCACTTCTTCAAGCTCTTATCTTTGCAAAGACTTAGCAGGTAGTACCTCTTAAGAGATGTGTCTCTTTTTGATTCCTGCAGTGTCTGGCAAGTTCTTTCCTCTTCTGAGACCATTTGAAGTAGAGAAGAATTCTCCTTTCCACTCAGGCAAAGCACACGATTTCTTTTGGCTAGGGGTGTGTGCGCAGGCCCATCAAGCAGTTTTGGCTCTGCTGTATCTCATCAGTCAGAGTTCATTAATGATCTGAATCTATGAGTGAACATCCAGAATTGTAGCCTCTGATTGATTGATCCTCTTCTGCTCACAAGGCAGATGGTGTAGACCATGAGATTAAAAACTTGTGTAACGGGAGGATGCCTATGAAAAGAAGTTGAAGAAAGTAAGAGATGATCTGTTGAGGCTGCGACTGTTATATAGGAAGAGATATAAACTGAAGAGGAACGTAGTGGGAACTTAAGGGCAGGGACTCTAAAATGTAACTATTACAAAGAGCTAGGAAACAATTCCAGTTTTCTGTCAAACTAATCTACTTAATGGTCAAGAATAACTACTCCAGCAGCCGCAAAGAACTTTCAGTTCTGTGGCATCTGTCATTTTCCCGGGAAAAGTATAAACCAGATCTGATGAAATTGGTTCCACTGGTCAAAATTAAGTAGTTAAGACTGCAAGAATGACTTGGAAGGGAAAAAAAACAAATACAAAAGCAGAAGTGAACAACAGGCACAAATAGGGGCAAGATCCATGTCAGGGAATTTAAAGTGTACTGTGTATTGTGTCTGACAGGGTGATGCATGATGAAGTGAGTGACACAGAAAACATCCGGAAGAATCTAGCCATAGAAAGAATGATAGTAGAAGGCTGTGATATATTGCTAGATACCAGCCAAACTTTTATACGCCAAGGTAAGACCTTCTTTTTTACACCTATCTATGTAAGAATGCAAAATTACCTTAAAAACAGTGGGGTTCATGTTGACATCATTAAGAAGATTATACTGCTGGGCACAGCGAACATCTGAAGGCTCCTTTACCACGTAGGGTAAATCACAAAATATCCCTGGTGACAACTGGTTTTGGGCTATAGTTGAGCCACACTTCTGTGCTGATTTGCACCAGGAGCCATGAGAAACAGCAGCGCAGTAATAGTAAAGTACCTGTGGGACAGTAATGTATGTATTGACTAGACTGCCATCATCAACAGAACAGAAATTATCTGTAGCTCTCCAGAAAACAGGACTACCTGCGCAGTTAACATTGCAATCAGGATTCATGCTAAAATTTGAGCAAAAGCTTAGGAGAAGCTTGAAGCTTTGTCGAGTCAGAGTGATTGCAAGAAAACACGTCAGTTGTGCCCCTTTGTGCTTTGGGGAAGTCTCAAAATGTTATCATTGATGGTGCTGGAATAGCTGCAGATGCTGTGTTTTGAATCTCTGAGCATATTCACTCTTTCTTTTGGGAGGTGTGTTGTTGGTGCTTCAGCAGAAGTTAGGATAGATAGAAAAAACACTCCAGCAAAAAGTCACAAAGAAAAGGCACTTTGTTCTGCCAGAACTGTAGGATCATTTGTAATATTATACAGCTAGCAAAAAGAGAGAGAGAGAGATAGAGAGAGAGGTATCCTTCTCTTATTTTTGGAAGCATGTTCCTACTCATCTTTATGTACAGTGAAAAGGAATTTGTTGTTAAATTCTACAGAAGCACAACAAAATGACTATCCATTGAAAATGAACATCACCTTTTACCAAGTAAATGTAGGATCAGCTTTCAGTACTAAGGTGGTTTTTCCACTAAGTTACCTTAACAGTTAAACATCAAAACTTGGGAATACATGATAGCAGAGGCTTATTTTTCCTACATTTGGATAAGAATTTACTTCTGAATCTTTTGTAACAAGTTAGTGGGTTTGTATGCAGTACCTACAGATATGTAGCAAGATTTTTTTTTTTTTTTTCATAACTGAACAATGTTAGATGTATTTAGAAAATGTTGAGAATGTAATTTAGGTGCCTCCATTTATGAGGCCTGTTGTAGACAGCCATATGCAAAGTAGATCTTTAATAGGTTTTATATTTGTTCTTAAATCCATGATGATTTTCCAATCACTTGGCCACAACTATGAACTTGCAAGTTATTATTAAATTAATTGATTCTTTGCTAAATTGTTTGTTATAATTGAGGTATGTAGAAAGATATGAAGGTTGCTTCCAGAAAACTATGAAGCTGTTGTGTAATTGTCCTCTATTTACTTGTACCATGCTATTTAACAACGCAGTAGGAATTTTTTTGATATGCTTATAATATTTTGGATTTATATATTTGTTGTTTTATTTTTCTTAAAATTGGGCTCCTATAATTCTTATATTTGAGCAAAGGCTAATGGAATGATTATTCTGGCAATACTGAAAGTACTTATGTTTGCAGCTGCATAAAAATTCCTGAGATTACACTGATTTTACAAGCCATACTATTAATGAATGTTCTAAAATTAGCCTCACTTGCTTGTTACATCTGTAAATTGGCCAGTCATACTAGTCATACTCATTTTTTCCCTTAAGAGGAAATGCAGAGTGGAATTTATGGCAGTTAATTGCTCAGTTTCATTAATCACCAACACTTGACAGGAATATACAACAACCTCCTTGCTAAATGGAACACTTGCAGGAGATCTGTTTCTCTTTCTAAATAGCAGGTCCTTCAATATCAAAGAGACATCGCACCAGCTCCTTTTCCTGCACTTAAAACTGGAGGGTTTTTTTTTTGTTTTTTTTTTTTTCTTTCTGGTTTGCCTTATTAAAGAGGCAGCTCTTTACAAGTGTAACATTTAACCTGCAGTCTATTTTGACAGAACCCAATATGGTATTCCTGAAAGCACCCTAATAAAAACAGGGTGTGTGGGGGGGGGAAAGGTGAGCTCCAAAGATACATCTGTATGCATATCATACTTATGGATGTGTTTGTTTAAAGAAGCAAAGTAGAAGTACAAGTAGAGTCCTGTCACCTTAATTGTGCGGACAAGTTTCAGGAGATAAGATGATGTTAAGAATTCTGGAATGGGAAGTTTGCTGAAGAATTTATTTTAACATATGGCTTGGCTTTGCTCTGGGAGCTCTCAATGTCACATAGTAAAATCAGTTTTAACATGTGGAGATGATCTTTTGTGATTGTTCACAGTTGAGGCAGGTAGTCTGTTTTCTCCAGGGGAGATGTACAGCAACCAATATCTGTGTGTGTTTGTTTGCTTGTTTTTCCCCATGGTTACGATATCAAGAATGTTCCCCATGTACCAATTTCTGCACTAGAACTATTCTATTCTCTGCTATTCCATTGCAGACAAAAATTACATCATACACATTTAGCTTGAAGGTAAATGGCTGTTCGAGAACACTAGACAGTATAAGCTTTATATATGTAACAATAGCTTAATACTAATTATATGTGTGTGTTCAAGGAAGGTAAGTATGGAGAAAAATATTACCGCAGTCTCTTAACTGTCCTACTTAGTTTAATAACGTGTGCGGGAACTTTGAACTAGAGGGTTTTTTTTGGCAGCATAGGGTGAGAATTGGTAAGCTAATAACTAACTACATGAAAAATTATTTCAGGCTTGCACTATTTCAAGAAGTCATTGGTATGACTGAGAGTCCAATATCTTGCTGTCCCCAAAAGGGGCAGGCCAGTTTCCCTACCCTCACACTTGTGCGTTGCTGTTACTTTGCACCATCGCTGGTGCGTATATGACCGTGTACTGAGCCACATCAGGGAGCTCGGCCACCTCCTTTTTTTGTAGCGTTTGTTTAGTCCTATTAACTAGCTTAACTAGCAAATGGTTGTAGTCAGATGAAAGCCAATGTAAGGGAGAAAGTAAAGACAGATGTGAAGAATGAGATTAGGAAGTTTTGGCTGCTCTTTCTGGTAACAGCAAGTTCTATCATAAACCTCTGCCTTTGGTGTATAGAGGAATTGTGGTTCAGTAACAAATGTGCCTCTGGGTCCAAAATTAGAAGTGGTGTTCCTGGTGGTATCAATATGCAAAAGTTGGTCAGAGGTTGGTTTTGAGGAATAAAACTGCATAGCTTTCCCCAGCCTGGAATTCTGCAGAGGACAAATTCAGACTTATGTAAGCAGGTTCTGTTTAGCTCAGAAGTGTCCTGCTAGTAACGCGTTGTAGATGAATTGTAGAGCACTGAAAAGTATATATGCCAAGCAGAGGGAACCTGCTCTGTTTCCAGTGCTCTCACATAGACACATACAGAACCCCTCTTCCTGCGAAACCTGTTGTTTTCATCTGCTGTCTCTCTCGCTTGAATGTCAGGTACTGTGTTTTCAAATCCAGAAGCTATCTAAAGTGATGCAAGGGGAGTTTGCTGCTTTGTTTCCTTTTCTGACCAGTGTGTTCATGATATGCTTCAATTGCATATGAATTTGCCCAAGGTCTAGTCCTGGCTTCTGCACAAGTATTTGTCTGGACTGTGCTTGCCTGTCCAATCTAAGTCTGTTGTTGTAAGGTCAGATTTATTAGTTCCATTAAAAGTACAAATCTGTTGTCCCAAACTTGACCTAAAAAAAATAAATGAGAGAGAGAGAGAAGGACTTGTGTTTAAAAGAGAAGCTGATGTATGTTGATAACTACTAGCATGAAGAGTTGCATGAATTAAAGTCATGGTTTCAATGTATTAACACTTTAAGCACTGCCTACTGACTGGTTGTATAGTTACAGTGTATTTTTCATCTTTATTATTATCAGGTTCCCTTATTCAAGTCCCTTCAGTTGAGAGGGGAAAACTTAGTAAAGTTCGCCTGGGATCACTGTCTTTGAAAAAAGAAGGAGAAAGGCAGTGCTTCTTATTTACAAAACACTTCTTAATTTGTACTAGAAGTTCGGGCGGAAAACTGCATTTGCTGAAGGTACGGATTTTCTATTATGACTCTGTTTAAAAAATGAAAACAAACAAAAAAATCAGCCCAGCAAATAATTTATCAGTAAATCGTGAGAAATTTCACTATTATTTTATGTTTTTAACCTGAGATTTTCATGTCTTCCTGTAAACAGAAGTGAGATGATGCATGGTAATTAACTGCTGTGTTTTCTTAATTGAGCAAAAAATAGAATTCAGCCAAAATTCTTACTAACTAAATATTTTGCTTTTTGGAGGGAGGGGTAAAACTGGAATTCTAAGATTTTGGCAGGTCAGAACCAGGAGATTAGTGTCTATAGCTGTTTACGAGCTAGCACTGAATGCATGTGAGCTTTCAGCGCATAAGTCAGCCAGCCCAACTCAATGCAGTTACTAGGGGATATTTTACAGATAAGTAACAAACCTCACTAAAAAAGGCAGTTTTCCTGAACAGCATATTCTCTTACACTGAAAGTTCTTATAAGAAAATTCTAACTATATTAGGTGAGAGTGTATTAGCGAGTCTCTTTCAGAACAGCTTATATGCTTTTTCACTTTGTACCTTTTAAATAGTTTAAATATTTCACAAAGTAAACTAAATGCAACTGAGCCTTTACAAAGATCTTGTATTAATTTGATTTACAGTTAGGAGGAGAAGATTCTAAAATATAGTTAGTGAAAGTTGTGAACAAGTCTGTATATGTGAGATAAATTGTAGTGTGGTAAAAATGAAATAAATTTTGCATGTGTAAATATATTATTGAGTTGTTAAGACATATGCTACAATATATCAAATAATATATCTGTTTTTATTTATTGAGGGAAAATGGGCACTGTGAAATTGATATATCCTCCTAAAAGCTTAGAAATGTAAAATCTCTGACTAAAATATATCAAAATATAAAAACAACTGTAGTGAGAACTGGAAAATATGTCTAAATTTTTTTGAAAAATGTGCTTTATTTTCATAGACAGGAGGTGTTCTGTCTTTAATAGAGTGCACGTTGATTGAGGAGACAGAAGCAAGTGATGATGATTGTAAGTTACATTAAGCCATTTGCAGTAATTACAGTTCTAAGCAGTTTCTTAAAATTGCTACCTTTAAATAGTCTTTATGTAGTTTTGTACTCTTTCATGAAACCAGAGAAATACAGTGTTTAAAAACTCCTTCAGTATTATAGATGTGTGTCCTGGCTTGGATAATGATTTGTTTTGGTATTTTTGTTCTTGATGTTGCCATCCCACATAAGATATTTAAGTATGTTGGCTGAATCAATGTAGCAAATTATTTTCTGACTTTTATATATATTAATTCACAATGAGGATCTTAGAAAGAAAGTAATGGAACAGATAATGTGGTTTCTTAACTTCCATGGAGGTTGAGAGAGTTGGCGGAAATAGTGGAATTTTTTTCTTGGACTCCCTACAATCCTTGACTGCAACCTTATTCCAATGAAATAACAAAATACATTCCCAAGCAGATCTTACTGTTTATTCATTTTGGCTCCCAACCCACAGTTTTAGGCATGAATTGCATTTGAACTGTGAAAGTAGTTCCATTAAGTTCAGTGATGCTTCTTATGTGCTGTGAATATATAAGCAGTGCGCACAGACATTTTCAAAGGACTTAAGTCTTACTTGGCATCTTTGAAAGTAATTTCTCCTGACCCTCAGAACTGTATGTTCTATTATTTCATTTTACTTTTGGTGCATGTGATATATTGAATGCCTCTTTTGTATCCCTAGTTGGATTTTTCAATATCTAAAGTAGATGTTTAAAGTAATTTCTATTGTAAATGAAATCATTATTTTCTGACCTGTAATTTGAAATCTCACATTTTTCATTTTTTTCCCCTATTTCTGTCTCTGACTATAAAGCAAAAGGTTCTGGGCAGGTGTTTGGACATCTTGATTTCAAGCTTGTAGTTGAACCTACAGATGCTCCTCCATTTACTGTTGTCCTTTTAGCCCCTTCACGACAGGAGAAAGCCGCGTGGACAAGTGATATAAGCCAGGTAGCCTACTCTGTTCTTTATCTTATTTGTTACAAGATCTTATTTTATTCTGAGTTTCGAAAAACTAATCCAAGATAGGCTTGTCAATTCTTTTTTGGAGGGCTGATTTGCTGGGATATGTATCAAAAAACATTGTTACCAGTTTACATGCAAATCTTTGATTCATCAGTGAAATGTGTTTTTCGATTAAAAAAAAGGTGGCATATGAAATACAGACTAGCCAGTTGACTGGCATTAGTATTGATTGTTAATTATTAGCGTTTTGCCAGTCATTTTTATGTCTGCAAAAAAACCATCTAGATATGTGTTTTGGTTCAGGAAGGTTAGCACTTGTAACTTTCAAACAGATCAAAAAACATCTGAAATACCTGATGGAGGATGTAAACAATTTCCATCTCATATCAATATCGTATCCCACAGGATATGTGATTAGCTCTTTTTTACAGCTAAAAGAATGCTAGTGAACCTTTGTTACATATAGTAACGAACCATTCTGGCACAAAGAATTCTACTGTAGAAGCAAAAAGTAAAATAATTTAAAATACTTAGTGGCAGAGATTTAAAAAAAAAAAAGTATTTTTGTTTGATTCTATTTATCAGAATCTATTTGGGAAAAGAAGTTGAAGGCACTATGGGAGATCTAAACTTTCAATTATCAGATGTGAATTCAGACTATGGATTTGCACGCTTTGTCTCTGCATGCAGCAGTAATGAGTACATAGATCTGTCACAGTGCTGAATTTGAGTCCTGTCCTCTGTTAATTTTAGAAGGAAATGATCAGAAAAATATCAGCCTGGTTTTGATTATTTATTTTTCTGTGTGCTAACACTGTTGGCAGCATCTCCAGATGCATTATTGTCGTAATGAATAGAAACTGCTTAAAACTAGACATCCTGAGTTGTTTTCTTCTGGTCTAACAGTTTTAAAGGAAAAAAAGATAGAGATAAAATTTTCAAAATATAGTACAGATTGAGAACCTCAGTCTCACTGTAACTCGCTAGATACAGATCTTACAGGCAGATGTGGTTGGAACATTTGTAGCTATATGAAATTTCAGTGAATTATGTTATCCATTGACACTTAAGGTGTTAGAATGATTTGCTGAGGAATAAAGATCCTTTAAAAAGTGGCTTGGAACATGGGACACCCAGGAATAAGTCCATTTTTGGCTTGAGTAAGAACTGTTTTTAATGAGAAAATCATGTGCAGTCTAAGCAGACTGAAGATTAGAGTTTGGGTCTGGCTCCAAATGTCAGAGCTTTTGTTTTGAGGCAGACTCCAAGCAGCCAGTGCTTTTGAGAAAGCTTGCAAGTGGCCTAATGAAGCAACAAAAAAGGAGGCAAATAAGAAGCATCTTCTTATCTGAGAGTTGTTTTCCTACATTAATTGTTTTTTTTTTTTTTTTTTTTAAACCAGAAAAGACCACTTGGTTATCTCGTTTGACCTATCTAACACTATTCCTTATATTGATATTAGATGTTGCAAAACAACCAAGTTATTTTATTGTTAAATTCCATTTAAATTTGTATGAGAATTTTGAAAAATCCTCTTCATAGTCATAAAGAAATAGCATAATACATATGTATAATCAGGTGAATAAATTAAAAACCATTATAGAGTCAAGAGTCCTGTAATTTTTTGAATCTGGGACTTGTTGCAGGCCTTATAAGCTGGCTCCACTGGCAGTCTGCTGACTTTCAAGAGCAAGGCGTCTTGTGCTGTGATCTCTCTATTTGCTCAATATTAAGACATTAGAGTCTCTCACTCACTTTGTAAATTACTCTAACTCTTGCAGTATGCCTACTTGTTTTCCAAGCTGAACTCTCTTTAAAGAAGTGCTAGAGATATATAATTTTGTTCAGCTTCAAAGAAACACCAAAAGAAGTTTCACTTCCAGCTCAAAATACTTAGCTATGTAAAAAAAAGATGCTGAATAGTGTCAGTGTGGTGGTCAAGATCTACTGATCTGAATGTGCAGATCTAAGATCTGAATATGCAGATCCAAAGTACGAAACCAGAGAATCACGTTCTCTCTACTTCCATCACCATTTGTCTTGATTTTATAAAAATTCTCTTACCAATCAGTTCATACTCTCTGCAAGCTATGCTTTAAGCTCACAGTGATGTGGAAAAATATGGGAGTAAGTCCGTTTGTGCTGTGTTTTTATTTTAATGACTTTCATTCTTCATTTTCACAGTGCATTGATAATATTAGGTGCAATGGTTTAATGACCATAGTGTTTGAAGAAAATTCTAAAGTCACCGTGCCACATATGATCAAGTAAGTGCAGCATTTTTTGCCCAGGAGATAGTTTGTTTTAGCTTTAATAAAAGTTTAAAAAACAAGCATGTGTATTTGGAAATTGCAATCTTCTAATATATTCTGTTAATATAAGTTCTGCTTAATGGAGTTGTTTCTATTTCTTTCAGGTGCTTTTTTTAATTTTTTTTTTTTTTTTTTTGATGTTGCATTCGGTTGTGTTTCAGGTGACTAATTTTTAACTCTGTTCACCTAGAAGTTCATACAAGTGAATATTTACTCTTTGGGATACCATTTATAACTTTAATGGATTTTAAATGTCTGCCAGATCTAAGAGAGTACAAAAGGGTGTCAATTTTTTTTTTTTAAGTACTTCATTGTATCAGCCAGAATTTTTCTTTTCCTTTTTTTCTCTCCTTTCTGAAGTTCCATAACTTTAGTTGATCATGTGAAGTTAACATCATTATTCAAAAACGTACTTCCTCCATCCTTGGACTCTTTCATCATTTGTTTTCATAAATTGTCATTTTTGTTCATAGGCAGCAGTATGCAGTACCTGATCCTGAATTTGTAACACAGGAATACCTCTGCGATCCTCTGTAGTTTTGCATTTACTTAGCTCTTACCTGTCGTTATCCAGTGTAAATCTAAAGGAATAGAACAAGACACAACTATTTCCTTTCTTATTGCTATCTGTTGCTAGGCCATTTCTCCCTCTTGGATGTACTCTGTACATGAAGGTTTCTCAAATGTCTTTTTAATGATTAGTGTATCCCCTTTCTCTTAATTTAGAAATTAAATAGCGATAAAGACATTTTTTATCTAATACATATGTGTGCATACAGTGCTGAATAGATACCTTTGATCCCTGGAAAGAAGGCATTTTGTTGTCTTCATTTTTATTCTGCAAGTTTTTTAGTCTGTGAATAAGTCCTTGACCTGCTTAATGTCAACAGAATATTCATTAGTCTTCAAAATATAGAGTACAGTAAGGTCCTAATGTTAAAGTCAAGAAATGCTAATCCTCACAAAATATATATATAAGGTGTTAAGATTATACACAGATCCAGCGCTCTGTTTCAGAGATTTTACTCATCTGCTTGATTTTAGCATATATTGACTTTTAAAAGAAGGTAGTAGGTCAGAGGTCTTTAGATGAATGTATTTGGATAAGCCGAACAATTTGTTGACAATTTTCTGAGGACCCACCTCAATAAAGATAAACTGTTTTCAATTTAGTGAAGTGTAGAAGTAGGTGGGATGTCTTGATTCTGTTCTGAAATATCAGAAAATCTGATCTTTCATCTTGGAAAGCTCAGGCAGTATTAAAAGATGCTTTGCTTAGTGTCCATTCCATTTTTTCCATAAACTGAGCTTTTAACTAGATTAAAATTAAGCAAACCTGAATTTGGGGGGGGGAGGGGGGGGGAATCATGGGAGATTATTAGGTAATTTTTGGAGCCTAAATGTAGGTGGTATTTTGCCAATGAACCTTAAGCTTAGTCAAGGGGATAATTTTGCTCTCTGTAGCTGGAGTCCATTATTTTTTCTTTTTTTAATATAAAACAAGATCCCATCAGAAGAAATTGTGAAATAGTCCACAACTACTCCATAGAGAGTTTGTCTAACTGTAAGTCTGTGTGCCTCATCATCCTGAAAGAGAAAAAAGGGAATGAACACTTTCGAAAACTTTGCCTTTTTGCATTATTTTGTACATTTGGATCAAATCTAGTCAGTCAACATATTAATCAAAAGTGCATTTTTCAGCAAATGGATTATTTGCCAGCAGTAAAATGAAAATGACCCTGTTTATCACATAAATAACAACTGAACGGAAGTAGGTTTCTTCAGAAATATTTTTTGTATTGATAAAGTACCAAAATTCAGTATATGTTTCCAGCTTCTGTGATGTCAAAAGGAGCCGAAATTATATAACTCTTTGGACCATAATCATTCTTCCTCTTTAATGAAGTGTTCTTAATTTAATCTTTGTGTAGATCTGATGCGCGCCTTCATAGAGATGACATTGATATCTGCTTTAGCAAAACATTAAATTCCTGCAAAGTACCCCAGATTCGCTATGCAAGTGTGGAACGCCTTTTGGAGAGGTTAACAGACTTGCGATTTCTGAGTATTGATTTCCTGAACACCTTCCTACATACCTACCGTATATTTACCACTGCAGCAGTTGTGCTGGAAAAACTTTCAGACATATACAGAAGGCCTTTCACTTCCATTCCAGTCAGGTAAGCTCTTTTTCCTTCTGTCCTCATTTTCTAGTAGAATTATCTGGACTTTGTGGACTTCGTTTGCTGCCTTTTTTTTTTTTTTTTTTTAATTAGTAATATTTTTACTGTATAATTGATCTAATAAAAACTTTTTTTTTTTTTAAATAGATTTGGCTAAAAATTTGTAATCTGTCTCAGCTTTCTGCCCTGGCTTTGAGCTCTCAGTGACATATAGACCTTCCATGTGTGTTTGTGAACGTTTCCACTTCAGTCTATTTGGCATCGTTATCATGTTGCTTTTTTTTTCTTTTTTTTCTTTTTTTTTTTTTTCTTTTTTTCTTTTTAAACTCTCAGGTCTTTGGAATTATTTTTTGCTACCAACCAAAACAACAGAGGAGAGTACCTTGCTGATGGGAAGTCACCGCATCTTTGTCGCAAATTTTCTTCTCCTCCCCCATTGTCCCTCTCCAGAACTTCCTCACCTGTCAGAACACGAAAGTTGTCACTGACCTCACCACTGAATTCAAGGATAGGTGCCCTTGATCTTTCTGCTTCCTCCGTTGCAAGCAGTCCTACCTCGACCTACAGCCCGGCCACCTCCCCTCCGCCAACAAGCAGCAAAGTGCCGCTGGACCTCAGCAAAGGGCCCTTGTCCCCTGAGCAGAGCCCCGGCTCCATAGAGGATGGCTTGGAGAACCCTCGCGTTGACCTCTGCAACAAGCTGAGGAGAAGCATTCGAAGAGGTATTATATAACTGCAGAGCAGTGAGTGATACTTTTGGCAAGTACAGGAGTCAGCAATGTAAGCTATGTCAAATACTCTGCCCTCCCTTTCTCCTGCGGTAGAGGCTGTGATGCACTGTGGTTTTTCACTGCTTTTCTGCTGTTGCTACTTATGTGTGTTAGTAAGAATAGTAGTCCCGTACTGCTTCAACTGCAGCAGAGTGATAAGGAGAAAGGCGGGGGAAATACGCTGTCCTCCAAGATACTAAAATCCTCAGTGGGGTGCCCTTTACATGGAGTAAAATATCCAGGCGAATGATTTATGTGATGTTTTTGCTACATTGGTGGCATTCATGTAAACTGCCAAAAGTTAGATGAACTGCTCCTGTGAAAACATTTGTTTTCTTCTGTGGACTGTATAAAGCACTTTAAAATAGATGTCTACTTTTAGAGACTCAAAGCTAGCTGAGATAAACCTTGCTGCAGGCACCTAAGACAGGGTAATCTGAAAGGGTATGTAAGCCTGTGATTGGTTCACATTGGTCTTTGGGGATGTTGAGATGAAGCCCAACTGTCTTCTGAGTTGGAGTAAAATTGAATTGTAGTTCTTTTTGTTACGTTAAATGGAAGATGCAAAAATGATGCTTTGTTTCAAAAAATACTTGTTTAGAAATGCTTTTGCCTCACCTGACTCACCTGCATTACCTGATATCCAAATACCTGAGGTATTTGGACTGTAAAGCTGAGGAGAATATAGCTCAATTTTACTTTACTGATGTTTTGAAATAAGTTCCCTAGAAGGAGATTTGGTGGTGTTTTATGCAAAAAGATTGCCTTTTTTTAAGCTGTAGCATACTGTTTAACAGGAAAACATTTAAGCCAACAAGTTAGCTTAGCATTAGAGGATATAGGCTTGCCCCTATTTTATTCTTTAACAAAATGCTAGTTGATGGTTATAGCAGACCATAATTTTCTGTTGAGATTTTGCATGCTGAACATTTTAAGATGAATTACGTAACTATATATTCAAAATACGTAACTATAGTGTTTACTGTGTAGAGTTGGCTAAATCTTTCTTTTACACTAGCGTAACCCAACTGACATCAATGTGGTTGCATGGTGTGTCCCAAATATGTAGATCTTGCATTCAAAAGAGCTAAAGAAAGGTAATTGTAATCTTAGATGCAACTTCATTGTTGTTAAATTGTAAATTAAGCTGGTAAAGAAAGAATAGGTTCTTCTGGCCAAATGGCAGTACCGGACGTTGCTGCAGAGGAGTTCAGATTTTGCATTCTACGCTGTTAGAACTTGAAGTGTCATTTATGCAGCATGAGGAACACTTGGAAATGGCAGGAACCTCCTGTAAATGTTAAACTGCTGTGTGTGCAGCATCTCCAGAGCCTTTGGGAATCATCCTGCTGAAGGATTAGCACTCACAGAGCACAGAGAGGTTTGCAGCTGTGTTCTCCAGGGGATGTGCATTTTGTCAGTGGCTGTGTAGCATGTTTGAGAAAGGGGAGTAAATTCAGTCTCCCAAGGAGAAGTGGATATTAGGAAAAACACCAAATGCTAATTTGAACCTTTTCTGTCGTGCAGAGTGTGGGTTCTTGGTTCGGAAGTTTTCTGGGTAAGGAAACCAGTCCTACTAGGAACCACAGCCTGATTTGTTTAGTGTATTTTCTTGTAAACAATTTCTTTTTAAAATGTTTGTGTATAAATATGTGTGTGGGGGTATGCGCATAAATATATATATATTTCTACATATATTGCCACAGGCACTGCTGTGTCATTCAATGTATTTTATCAGCTGTCCCCCATTTGTGAAGCTGTCTTTCTGCTAATCTGTAGTTATGACCATTCCTTTGTTATCCTTCTGATAGAAGTGCTCCTCCATGGAGTAATGGGCTGTCCGATGTTGTTTGGCAGTTTCACTGGAAGGTTTTGTAATTATATTGTTGAATGTAGTCATTCAGCAAAGATTCTTTTCACCAAGTTCTCCTCTGTAACCTGAGTGCAGGTACCCGTTTTACACATGCATTCCAATGCATGTTCACTTGACTTAAGGTGCAGTCATAACCAAGCTATTTTTAAAACTGATAACTTGTTGGTTTTCATCAAGTATTTTATTTATGAGCTTTTGTGTGGTTACATCATTGGTACAAAACTTTCTCAGCCCTTTGCTATCCAGAAGATAATTGTCTCTGAGTCTTCTTAATGCAAAATACATGACAATTTCCAAAAGCAATTCCATTTACAAAAAAAAAAAAAAAAAAAAAAAAAAAAGCAGTACTATAAGAAACAGATTAGATGAAAAGAATTTTAGATGTTAAATGACATGCTGCTAGGTTTGGTATAGAAACACTGGGATAAAGTGGTGTTAGTTAATGACCATTTTTAAAAATACCTTTGAACAAAGCCTTTCTATCATGTATACTCTTCCTACTACTGCAATCCAATACAGCCTCATTGGAAGCAGATCTCTTGCAGATTGCTGTTCGTAAACCTAGAGCGCTGAATCACCCTGAAGTACTCTATATTCTCTGCAGATCCACTTCATGTTCATATGTAAAATGAACTAATCTGTGCTTTAAAAAAGAGTCTTCTGGTGAAATGACTGGAAAGATATAGGTTTACATCTTTAAGTCACATATCTGTGTTAAGATCTCATACCTATGATCTAATTCCTTGAATATTATTTGAAAAAATATTTATACTTTTTAATTAATTGTGTGCTATGAATAATCATCCCAATGTTAACATTCATACTCTTTTAAAGCAGCTGTTTTGGAATCTGTGTCAGTGGACAGGACAATTCCAGAAAGCACCTCAGCAGTGGATACCCGGGAGCTTTCCCCATGTAGATCCCCTTCGACACCACGTCATCTTCGCTACCGGCAGTCAGGAGGTAAGACACTGATGTTTCTTGCCTTTATTGGTCACTTTAAAGAGATTAAATATTGTAGTTGTAATCTTTTCAGGGTATTAGAAGTGAATAATTTCTGAAAATGTGTTTTGCTTGTGTTTCCCTTCTTTTTTGATATAAAAAAAAGCCATCAGAGCATGAATAATGTTACTCCAGTTAATTAGCATACTAATAATGAGAGTTGGAAGCATTTGGGGAGTTCGGATATGTTGAAATGCTCTTTAAGAGCTGGAACTGGGTGTGCTTAGACTAACACCGAATCAGTTCTATTCTCACAAAATTCTCAAGACCTTGACAGATTTTTTTTCAGCTACCGATGGGGCTTATTTTGGGCACCATATGTAATTATGAAATACACAACACTCATTGTCAATGGGGAATGATTGTATCTGTTTCTTTGTGTGGCACTGAACATTTACAGATGGTGTCATACTGTTTGTTCCAGAATTTGAATCAATTGCTCAATTCAAGAGGAAAAGTGAGAGCTAAGTCTCCTTGAATAGCTCTCACATGGCTTCTTGAAATCACTAACAGAGCTGTTAGCTATGTCCATGAATGTTTAAAATGCTGCCATACCATGTAAGCCAAATTTCAAGCCAGTCTTTTCAGGCCTGGGATTAAAACACCAAAAACAGAGCAGAATTTTCTCAGCCTTTAACAAGTCACACAAACAAACATTTCAGTTTTAAACCACTAGTAGTCTTTTGTTGTTCGGCATGTTTACAGTGAGATGGCAAGATTGGGGGAGGAACAATGTCAGATCATCTGAGATGAGTCAGAAGCCATGTTCACAGAACTCCCGTTAGAAAAAAAATTAGGTAAATACTTGGGCAGTAACCTGGGAAAATTAGTAAATCTTGTTATCACTAAAATTTGCATAGGTTAATAGTCTACACCATGTTTTTAGTAGCTTGTCAGTGTTTTCTTAGTCTGTTTGAATAATGCTTACACATCATCTTAGCAGTGTCTTAAGAATTTTGATCCACAGCAGACTTTATTATACCGACCCAGAAAAAAACTCAAATCACAAATGTCATTGTGTTATTTTTCTTTCCCCTAATATGAAATCCTGTGACAGAGAAAATACTAAAGTTTACTAAATAGGAACATTAGTAAAGATTTCAAGTGTCCTTGTTGTTTAGCCTGAATAAAAAAGGATAAATCTGTGCCTAAGTTAACCTTTCTCTCTCTCTCTCTCTCTCTCTCTCTCTCTTTTTCACTTTATAGTACAAACTGCTGACAACAGCCACTGCTCTGTTTCTCCTGCTTCTGCTTTTGCAATTGCTACAGCTGCAGCAGGGCATGGGAGCCCACCAGGTGAGAGAAATTTTAGTGCCCAGAAGTGGGTAACAATAAGATATCTAAGTCTCAACAAGCAAATATTTACTGTTTATTTACCTGAATCCTAAGTAGCCACTGACTTGTTTTATTTAAATTAATGTTGTTTTGCACTGGAGTCTTTCCTTTCGTGGGCTTTGTAGTATAGCTTCCATACATAACTTGAGTGTTGGCTTCTGCTTACAAAATCAGTACAAAAATATTTTAAATGTAATTCATTTAATGATATTTCTTAAAATTGTTTTAAAAAACAATAATCTGTATTAAAAATACTATGTTAGATCATTTGGGAGTTAATAAAAAATAAAATCTGTCACTGTATGTTTCTTACTGGAGGGATTCAGATACTGGTTGAAATAACATAAAATTCTGGAATTTTGACTGTTACTGTGTTCATTTCAATATGTTGTTGAGTTGCATTCAAAAGCAACTTGAAATAAATTACAGATTAAAAAAAAAGTAAGGAATTCCATTCAGCAAGTTCTCTCTTAGTAAAAAAAATAAATAAATAAAATAGTTTTAAGCTCTGCTGTTGCCGAAGAATTTAGGTATTTACAACCTACATCTTAGTAAAAAGAATTTCCAGATTTAATGGAAATATGTGTTTACTGCAAGTCAACAGGCCTCAGTGAAACTGAGTAATAGGTAAAAAGATTAAACAGCTTAGAATAGAGTGCTTTGGTACCTACATGCTGCTGCATTGTCTGCCTTGATAGAACTTTCAGGCTGTTAAGATACCACCCTGTCTTGGGGATTTGCCAGCCACTTTCATTGTGCCTACATGACAGAAGGAAGGATGAGAAGAGACTGAGGAATGTTTTTCTGAGCAAAACATGGGAGCAAAGAGTTGGGGGCTTCCTGCTGTATCACCTGTCTTAAAGCGACTGGCATGAGCTTTGTGCCTGTGTTCTTGTGGCCTTCGGGAAGATTGCCAAAGTATCCAGGAAAATTTTGGGCTGTCATGATCAAACCAATAATAATTTTTCTTCCTGTTTTAAATTGGAATTATATTTATATTTCCTCCTCTTAATTTCAAAATCTATCACCTGAATTCTTGTATTCTCTCATCAATATTTCTAGTTCAGCCTACTACCAAACGGTTAATATTTTATATTTTGATAAATATCTATATTCTCTCTTTCTTTTTTGGTATTCACTTGCATTGTAAGATTTTATTTTGAAAGTGCTATACTACTTTTGTATATTCCTGTGATTTTTTAGAAGATCACAAGAATGCTCAGTTTCATGAACTTTAAGAATCTGAACTAAATAAGTATTTAGCAAATCTTTCAAAATTATTCTGTGTTTTGCAACCAGGCACTGCTAAGGAAAAAAATAAATGCACAGCTTTTGTTTTTCAAATGCACAGCTTTTTTAATATTTTTGACATAAGACTAAGAGAAAATAAGATCTACAAGATGCTGTGAAAGGAAGTCATAATATCGCCAATATTTTTTTTTTAAAGTACTTTCTGTTTAAGCAAGTTTGCTAAGAATAACCATTCTCCTGGTTGATATGTTTAAGAAAAAGTTTCTGCAGTAAAACTAACAACAAAAAAGAAGCTTCTCTGGCATAAATAGGAGAACTCTAGGCTGTAAACTTCAGTTTAAGCATCTGAATCACCTGTTTTGCACTTTGAGCATTCTGGTAGCAATTAATCATGTTGGTGTAGGGTTTGGAAGGTTAATGTTCAATTCTTTTTGTGCAGATTAGAGATGGGGTTAAAGTTGCAGAGTCATGTATTTTAAATTTGGACAGGTAAAATTAATTTTATTTCTTCCTTATATGTGTTATAATAATTGGTTTTTTTTTTTTTTTTTTTAAGGACATATACCTCCTCTTCCCCCCCCCCAGGGATCTACTGTCTCAATCACTGTGTAGGATGGATGGAGGTTTTCTTGTTAGGTCTTGGTAGTGAATGAGGTTTATGAGTTTTTGGGGTGAGGGAGGAGAGGGTTTTTGTTGTCGTTGTTGTTTGTTTTTTTCCAATGGTTGCTCATTGCTGCAGATATTGTTAAGCAACAGAGCAATATGGGAAAAACAAGACGACCATGGACGTGATAGTGCTTACCCTATAGGCTAAATCCCCAAACCCATAAGCTCCAAAAATTGCTGTTATGCAATCTAAACATACAGAAACTCCTGTTTTTCTCAAGCAATTAAGAGACAAAAGAAAAAGTGTTATTGGCAGGCACTAGAAATTTATAGCCTCCATTAAGGTGAGCTAAGTTATTTTTCACCTTGTGGGCTTGTGTTCATGCTGTTCTTATGGGAGAAGAGTTTGTTGCTCTGATCATTAGTCCAAATTAATTTTTTGATCTTACAGGATTTTTTGCCCAATGTTACATGAGTGCATGCAGAAGCCAGCTTTGGAAATAATTTTAAACAGTAGGGCATGCCTATGAGTTAGAATCCTGGGCATTTTATAAGTAGTTCTAGCTGAAGTGGTGCTCTTTTTCATAATCCAGGAAATCTTGTACCCACTCACTCCTCTGAATCAGTCTACCTTCATGTTTCTTTGTGGGACAGGGGACTATTTCTAGTTGATTTTGTAATAAATATGGACTATTTCTAGTTGATTTTGTAATAAATATCAGTGAAATGTCTTGTGGTAGTCCTATGTTTTAGAAAAAAATGCTACATAGAAAAAGGGAACAGAGGTTAACAGAGGAAACAGAGTAGACTGGAGTCACCAGTGGAGTTCTGCAGGAGTCTGTGCCAGGGCCTGAATTTTTTTTAAAAAAAAGGCATTACTGTTAAATATAAAGTGAGCTTTATATGTGAGAGTATGGACTCTGTGCTCAGTATTACTACTGCTTGGGATCCACAGATTATAAAAGATAGTTCCATGAAAGCATCTGCATGTTAGGAGCAGCCAAAAAAAGGAAGGAAACATTTAGAATGGTTAGGAAAAGAGCAGAGGACAAAACACAGACAAGTATTTTGGTGACACAGTATAAATACAGAATTTGTGTGCATACTTTACAGTATTTCACTACATGGAGTTGTGATGTATCCTGCTTGAGATTAGAGAATGAGAACTAGAAAAAGTTTAGAGAACACAATCCAGGATGATTAAAGATATCAAACGTGTAAGTATCCTTGCGTTTGGAGTTTAGAAAAGAGATTACTTACAGGCTTGATGATAATCCACACAGTCATGGATGTTGACAGGGGGAGGTGGCAGTCTATGAGGTAGAAGACATCAGATGAAGCTCATGGGAGCAATGTCCAAAACAAGTATGTGTTTTTGGCCCTCTGTAGTAAGGGATATTATGGATGCAAAAGGTTTATACGGGTTCAGAACCTGCCCAGCTACATGGAAGTGAGAGCCACTGGAAGTTAAACCAAGTGTCTTGATAGGAGGCCAAAGGTGACAGTGATCTGAGGACTTCAGACTTTAGGTATTGGTGCACGTCCTCCTCGGGATGGCATCTGAGTCTGCAGCGCAGAGGCAGCATCCTCAGGCCGCAGTGTCCTCAGGCTGCTCCATCCCCCTCTGTGATCAGTGCTCTGCCTCAAGGACCTTGCTAGAGGTGTCAGTGGACTACAGGGAGATTGTTTGGACAAAACCTAAATTTGAGATCTAAATTGATCTCCTATACTCCTTAGATGTTAGGTATATTAAATGCTTAACAGAAATGCTAAGAACACTTTGAGAAGAATGTTTCCTCTTCAAATTAAACCAGAGACACCAAACATCTCCTAGCATGGCAAATAAATGTTAGTCAAAGTTATTTATTCCTAAACTAATCTTATTCCCAAGCAAAATGATGTTAACGGTGTTCCTGCAGGAACACAGTCGCTTCGTTTTCTCTGTCATCCCAACTAGAGTTGTGCACTTTGTCATTTCCAAGTGCTGCATTCTCCAGAGCTGCCTGTCCCCTCCTACAGCGTGCTGATCTGTGCTGCAGAGAATGCACCATTTTTCACAAGAGCAAGGTGACATACTATGGGAGCAGCTAAGAGTGGGAAGGAAGCCTGTGGTTGGCAGGAAGGCCTGGCTGCTTTAGTGTAAGCGTTTATTTTTTAAAGGAAATATAAAAGGGAGACGAGAGGGTGAGAAATGGAAAAAAAAGAAGGGTTTGGGGGAGTATTTCTGACAAAATATGATTTGCATGTGGGAAAATGGGTCCTGTGCTCACAAAAAAAGATAAGATGCATGATATAATGGCTTTATTCTCTCTTTTAGTGATTTTAAAAAGCATAATTAAAATAACAGCTTGAAGCCCAGAGTCTACACAAAGGACGAATCACTCACATACTCTCCCTTTTGATTAATTGCCTGCATGTGTCTGGTGCTAAATTACCTTTGGCCTGAGTCATTTACCTGGGTGTTTTTCAGGAGAGGGGACTTCAAAAGCCTCTCCATTTTGTGGCTTGTACCCTTGTACCATGTCTATTTAAAGTACATTTTAAAAGATCTCTCAGTGAGCCCGCAAATCCTCTTTTATGCAGAGAAACTACAACGAGCTCCTTGCCTTCTAGCAACTGCATGTATCAACATGTTTTGGAGAAGCAGTCTTAGTCAGAAATGCTCTTGGTCATCCTCTTCATCAGTTTCCTGGTGTCATCCATTTTTCCATAGCTCTTAAAATGGGTCTGAAGAAGAGCTCAGACAATCCTTCGCAGCTACAGCAGGTGTTCACCAGAGCAAAACCTGCTGCACTAATTTTGCTAAACCTGCCAAATGCAAGCAGTTTCTTCCTTTAGAGTGCTTCCGTGTGCCTGGGCATTCAGATGTTTGCTGCTGCTACAACCTCACAAAAGCAGCCGAAGCATTGAAGTGGGGCCAGACAAGTTCTGCAAGCTCTCCCTTTGGCATACTCTAGCCCCGCCCCATGATAATCCCAATTTTAGAGAAATAAAAATTAACTAAAAGTAACTATTCCCACGTCATAAAGATTCAGATATTGCTACATAACAGGTAATGTGTATTTTCCTTCTGATAGATCAAGCCCAGAAGGTGCTCAGCTTATTTCACCTTGTGACCACTGATCCTGCAGTTAAACTGTCAGACAGCCCCCAGTGCAACAATATTTTATTTTGTTTGTTCTGGCTTAGCACGAAATGCACTAATAGAGTGACACAGCTTGTGCCAAATGATACCAAAGAGATCCTTTGTGCAGCTGTACATACATCTGTGACTGTAACAAGAGGAGGCCCTATAGCTTTACACACTTCTGCCAGGTCCAGTGTGGGATCGGATGATGTGACCTGGAGATTTATGTACAGAATAGGGAAGGTGTGCACTCCTAGTGCATCCCACAGATCCCTGAACTGGAAAAACATGAATGAATATACATTAGGCTTTTAATTAGATGTTGTATTTCCTCAGTTGTTGACATCTTGCACATAGACCAAGAATGCATAGTGCCACATTGAAGGACATCAGCAATAAATAGCCAGAAATCTTGTTTTTTTTTTCTGTAGGGTTCTTGAGCTGAAGCAGTCATTGCAGGTGCGTGCATGTGGGAGGCAGTTCAGGGTGTGCTAGGGGAGCACCGGCCTCGTTCTGAAGAGAGGAGTAATAATTAGGTGTTTCGCCATTATGTTTCATGCAGCATCCTAGCATAGGCAGTTAAGTTAGCAAGGAAATTAGTATGGGGAAATGAGCAGTAAGGAAAGTGAGGGACATATGTAAACTGTTACTCCTTTTTTTTTCCCCATCGTGAGAGGGCAGGCAGAGAGAGCTTTCCTTGCTCTGCTGAATTTACAGGGAGAGGCTGGTGTCTAATAGGGACCTTGAGATGAGTTCTGCGTCATGTGGATAGCTGTGCAGTAGGCTTTTGTGAGAGAGCCCACTAAATGCTTCTCAGTACATCAGTGGATCCAAGCTAACCTTGGAAGGGTCAGTCTTTCCTTTTGGCTCTGCACATAAATATCTGTGTCTGAAGCAAAAAGAGAAAATGTGTGTCTTTTTCCCATTGGTTTGCAATATGCGGGGATAAACACTGCTATTAGTAGCAATTACAGTCATTTTGCCCCTCAAAGTGTTATTTTCTGGATTCTAATAACTTGTTCCCTATACTTGAAAAATTGATATGGAATTTATTCCTTATGAGTCCAGACATGACAGAAAAAAAAAAAAAATACAGCTATATCCCAGTAAATACTCAGGATGCAAATATTTTTATTTTAAGTTCTGCAGCTTAATCCAGTTGGTCTGTTGTTTGCAGGAGCAAACTGGTACGACTGTGTCACGCGTGCCACCGAGTCATTTTCTGACACGCTGGAAGCACGCCTGTATTTTATCTGTACTTGTTGATCTCATTGGAACATAGCCAGTGGTTCTAGGTGTGCAGGGTCACCAATGCAGACAAATTGTTGTTTGAGACATGGTTCACAATGGGTTTTCTTTTTGTTTTCTTTTTTTTTTTTTATTATTTTTTTTTGTTTGTTTGTTTATTTTTTGCATCTTCTGCTATGGATCTAAAATACTTTGTTTCTGGAAAGAAAGTAGTTCATTTAGCAACCGTTATCCTCGCCTGATCCCTTACTCTCAGGACAACCATGCTTTATTTGTTTTGCTGATAGCTGTAGCCAGAAACCAGCAAATGACTGTTTCCAGGCCAGTTCTGCAGACTGAGGAAGCTTTGATAAGTGCTGAGACCTGAACACTGGGGTTCCTTGGAGTTGAGCGTATCAGTTAAAATCTCCATTTGGAACTGGTTGGGAAATACTTATTGACCAATTCTACAACTGGCCTTATTCTTCATCAGAAAAAAAAAAATTGTATGGCAAATAATTGGTGGCACAGATCACCCGCCTTTTCTTCCTTATGGCTGGAGAGGTGCCCAGAGTTGCCCAGAAGCCACTACAAAAGCTAGATGTGGCCACCAGCCCTTCCAGGCAGCAGCAACGTGTGGTCTGTGTTTTTTGGGTGGCTTGGGAGGCTGTTGCTGCCGCCACAGCAACGGTCCTTTCTACTACAGGCTGCATTTTTAATGCTTGTTCACCACACTGGTGTTATCAGACATCTGTGTATGGTTCCTCCTGTCAGAGGGTATTTTACTGGAAAATCAGTGGTGAGACGAAAGTGGAGATCAAAACAAGTTCGCTTGGAATCTGAATAACCTTGAATATTATTGTTTTCCTCTTAGTATTCACCTGCTCCATTGTGAATTTGAATAGACTTCTATTTATGTTTCTGAATTAGGAGGCCTTTGAATTTAACCAGATTGTTGCATAGCAATTTTAGATAACTGGCAAACATTCATGTTCAGACTAAGTTGAACCTTCCCCTACAGCTTTGGTAGAGCAATACCTTTGAATTAAAATGATCACTTTAAGATAAAGTTCAGTTTTGTTTAAAGCAGGTATCTTTACTTTCTTTATGAGAATTAAGATCCAAGGGAGCAGTTTACCAGAAAATTAGGAACACAGTTTTTATGTTCCTTACCCCTCCCAAATTAACTAGTACTTCATGTTTATCAGAGAAGTTGACCCTCCCAGCAATAAGCGTTGGTTCTGGACATTTGCTGAGTTGTGACACTTTGAATGATGTATTTCCCAGCCTATCACACAAACTTCAGAGCAGCTGCAGGGAAAACCTTGCTGTTTCATATATATGTGCACACAAATTGACATGGGCATCATCTTCGCCTTGGGTAGGGTATTAGTGCAGTGCCTGCCCCTACTCGTCCGAACGGGGTCCTACTGTGATGAATTGGATGGGCAGCATTGAATTTAGTTTCCAGTGGTTTAGCTGAGCTTCTGTGGAAGGATTTTGGGTAGGTGGAATCTCCTCTTGTCCTCCTAAGCTGAGGAGGAGAAGGAACTCGAACAGAGTGCTGACCTTTGCAGGCGAAAAGCCCCTCGCATGGGGAAGTTATGGGCACGGAGTTCAGCTAAATGATCGGGGCCCGTAATGAGTATGGGGGTTTTAGATTCCCTTGTATCTTCCTCACCTCTGGGGCACCCAAAGATGTATGTGGGCTTTGTGAAGGTGAGGCAGGGAGAGAAGTCTCTTTCTGTTTTGTTTTTGTTTTTCTAGACTATATATTGCTTATATAATTAACTACTATTTTATGCTGCTGTTGAGTTGCTTTATTTGTTGCTGAATGAAAATCTGTCTAGGAGGTGCTTATAGGATGGACATTTTGTTCAGAGAATTTTGTTGACTGATACGCAACCTGCCAATTTTTATTTTTCATGACAGTCAAGTATCCCATCACAGATGGTCTGAAAAATGATACATTTGGCTCTCTACAGGTTTTGCCTCCTTCCCATTTAACCTTTACTCTGATCATCATTAAAAAGGCTATTTTTTTTTTTGTAAAATACTTCCCTTAACTCATATAAAAAGCCTGGATCAAAGCCATGGGAAAAAAAAAATCCAACAGCTTTTTTTTGTAGTCTTCAATATGATCTCCTTTTCTAGCTTTGTGTTGTCATAGAATTTATTTTAATATTTTTTTGGGGGGAAGGCAAACTTAACATTTTAAAGAACTGAAAGCTTGCTTTGCATACTTTTACAATGTTTTCAGGAACTGTTCAAAGAAGGTAATTATATTTATTATGCTCAAAGATTATAGATATAGGCAATGTGCAATTTTCTTTAAAAAAAAAAAAAAAAAAAAAAAAAAATCCAGAGCTGAAAATCCCTTGAAATGCAGAAACACTTCAGCAGCTAAAAATTGCTAAAAATTGTTTACATGTTCCCTGAAGACTGAGATACGTGCCGGGAACAGTGGCAAGCCCACCCAGCTTGCAGTGCAAATTGAAAGAAACGTTTATTTGTATACAATTGCTACAATTATTTGTAACCTTGTAATTCTCGTGATTATTCACAGGGGATAATTCAAATATTAGTGGACTCAGAAGGTATCTAAGCTGTACTAAAACAATCACAAATAAAATTTTTCACCAAAATTGACCACCAAAAAGGCTTTTTTTTTTTTTTTCCTTTGCCTCTTGCTCCCTATGATCCTTTATATAAAATAAGCCATAAGAAAAAAATCTGCCGTCACCCTGCACATATGACATGATATTTTACTGTGTGCCTATTAATGGCAGCAGGGCTTGGTCTTATTAGAAAACAAAGGAAATGTACAACCCAAATTACATTGTACGGACCAGATAATTTTTTTGACTTTTTTCCATGAAGTACTGGCAATAAACATCTTAGTCCAAAATAATAATAAGAAAATGTTCAGTGCTCTTTCTTACAAATTCCCAAATGTCTATTTGGCACAAACACCTTTCAGAAAAATTTAAAATGATGTTATATTTAGAAAAATAAAGCTTAGGGAAAAAATACTTATGTCAGATGTTCTAGTTTCGTACACTTATGAGTACGATCTTACGCACATTTCATATAAACCAGCAGTGTTGAAATATTCAACAATTATTTCAACAGATCATGTCAGGCTTCTAAATCTATATTTTTCCATAGCATATTCTTTCTGCTCTCATATTTTCTAATTTCTTTACAAGGATCATGTCACGTTGCGCCGCTCATTAGAGCATTTCCAGAGTTCATCGTTACGCTGTTCAAGTTATTCAAAATTCAGTATTTTATGTGAGATTTATAAATAGGCTATCTTAAGACACCAGGTTTGGATAATTTGGTTTACAATTTCAATAAAAGCTTGAGCTAGAATGTTACACATGCACGCAGACATGTGCACTCCTTTTGTGGAAACCACTTTGATTTGAAGGTGTATGCAGGTGCACTAAAATTTACCATTGGGTTTTGGTGATAACATTACCTCTTTCGGCTTTTCCTGCTGTTGCTGAAAGAAAAAAGGTTAGTGCTGTCCTATGCTCCTTATAGATGTAGGCAATATATCCTAGTTAAATGCATTCTAGAGTTAAAGATATTCTCTATATTCTATATGTATTCTGTATATTCTTTATATATATGCAAATTCTAATGTATACAATATGTTTATTTTTTCTTTTTAGTAAAGGAGTGAACAATGCTATTTTCTCTGAATCCACATCTTTATCACAATACACAAAAAATGAAAATTTGCTTTTTTGTGTGTTTTTACTTCTGATATATGTTTAATAACAAGCTGTGTAAGTTACAACTATGGGTGTATTTTCAATGTTTAGTAAAATTTTCTTCTCAAGTGTGAAACTCTGGCATCTCTATTTAAAAAAACAAACAAAAAAACAGAGTGTGTGGTAGTCCTCTCTATAGCAGTCACTCTGGTTTAAATGATCATTTAAAATCATTTAAATCATTTAAAAGAATTTTTAAATGATAAATTTTCAAATTTGACCAGTTCTTCTCTTTTAAAGAAATGTTTTCAGCCTTGGGGATACACATGTTTTAACAATATATTCTTGTAGATTATATAATTCTAGGCAACCTTAGTGTTATGACTAGGATTTAGAATAGTGTCTTAATCTTAAATAAATTATTTAGCCACTGATATTTTTCCCCATTTCATTAAACAAAAGTGTTTTGGTTGGATAGATATGTTTTTCAACTTCAGTATTTAATTTGAATTTAGAGCATAATCATGGCAAAATATTCACTTTCTTAATTTAATGTTCTTTAGATTTCTGTAATTAAAAAATCTTTTCTGAAGCTAGAGTTGCATAAAAATAGTTTGCTGTTCCTTCCCTTAAATATTTTGCAGAAATTAAACACATCTCTGTAGCTCTATCTGTTATACTATTGCATATCAGCTGGTGCATGTGATTCCCTTGGGATTTACCTTACTAAGATTATAATCCTTTGACTTGATTTGATAGATTGTATTTGCAGTGGAGGCTTCAGGCAAAAGAATCAAATGCATACTTGGAATTATTTGTGACGTGAACAGCTGCAGCGTGGATGTTTCAGCAGCATATTTCTTAAAACAAAATGATTTTGTATGTTGCAAGGACCAGTGAAAGTGAAATTAAAGGCTGAAAGGCATGGGGTGCTTGATTTCAGCTGCTTTTTAATAATCACTTCTTTTGATACTCTATAAGTTAGCAACCATTTATGAAACACTCTCAAACACTAGTATAGTGAATGATTTAAATACACCTCACTGTTAAACTGGGCTAGCCCAAGATCATGGCTAGACTGGATAACTCATGCTTTCACACTGGTCATATGAACATATATTCCATTATAACTTTGAATGTGTGCATTCAGTGGTTACTAAGGAAGAAGGGATGACTGTGTTATTGATGTTCTGTATGCAGGGAGCGGGAGTCCATCAGCTTTAATCTTCTTTTCATCTCAGTTAACATGAATGGTTTTCTCTTCCAGCAGGCTAGTGTATGGAAACCTGATATCATAATTAAAGAAATGAAAATCTTTGGCAGATTAGATTCTTACCTGCATCAGATGGTTGCTCTCTTGACACTTTTCTGTGAAAATGTGTGAAACGCGATTATTTTCTTGAGAATGCCTGGCCATTGCAGATGTGTATCTTTAAACTATGACACAAACATTTTGAGGTTTGCAAAGGAAAACTTTTTTTAAGTGTATTTTTTTTCGTGTGAGAAAGACTTTCTCATTTTTAATCTGCGGATGGAAATCGCCGTGCTCCAGGCCTGGAGTTCATATTCTTTATCCAGGTCAGAAAGTAACAGTGACGTTTGCCAAGCCTAAGCTTCCAAGAAGGATGCGAGCCAGGCCAGAGCTGGCTCGTGAGCGCCTTTAGCACAAGAATGAAAAAAGCACGTGAGCGAGCTCGGCTGTGTTCGACACTGGTGGATGGGAAGGATGTGGCAGTTGTATTTGCCTTCTGTTTTTTTGAGCTGTGAGTGTTTCCCTTCCCCCTCTCAGAGGGGACTGGTGCAAGGGGGTTGCTATGAGCTCCTCACAGGTAGAGTACAATTTTCACTTATGTTAAGTACTAATGCACCTTCAGGACATGATTCCAAAGCGTTTCAGTTTCATTAACCTATAAAATCTTTCTAAAAAAAATTTTTTTTTTTTTAAATCACCACAAATATATTGAAGTTACTTACCCTTATAGCTTTAAACAAATTATTCCTAAGTTTTGTGAACTGATTTTTTTTTTTTTTGTATAGATCAACCCTTGAAAACAGATTTCTCTTTGACAAATTTATTACTGTGGCTGTGAATCATGAGCTACTAATGTGGAAGAACAATATTCAGAACTTACAACTATTGGTACTCGACTCAGGTTTCTGATATCTTAAGTGAAATAAAAGGTGTATACTTGCTTTTCTGTTTTTTTTTTTTGTTTTTTTTTTTTTTTTTTTTTTTTTTTTTTTTT
>JAYECN010449034.1:0-20647 GCA_035222435.1 Microcambeva ribeirae | reverse complement strand
GGCCGCATGGCGCCCTTCCCCAAGCGGGGCCCGCGCCTCCGGCCCGCATTCCCCCCTCCCCCGAATAACCGGGGCCCAGGCGTCCAGGTTGTATCCCCCCCCCCCCCCAATCCTCCCTCCTTCAAAAGGACCCAGACGTGCAGTCCATTCCACTGCCTCTCTCCCCTCCCTCAAAAAAAGGGGCCCAGGCGTCCGGCCTCTTTCCCGCACCTACCCTCAGTCACCGCCGCCAGCGGCGCCCCCTCCGCATCGCGTGCGTTACCCCCCTCCCGCCCGCGGCCGTCACCCGGGAAACGCTTCCTTCCGGCCCGGCCACAGCCAACCGCAGAGCGGAGGCCGCGCCAGAGGGCCCGCCCCCCAGCGGGAAGGGCCAATGGGAGAGCGGCCGAGCTAGGCGGGGCGGCGGGGAGGGCCGTGAGGCGGCGTCGCGGAGCTGGCGCGGCCCGAGGGGGAGAACGGCGCAGCGGTGAGAAAGGGGAAGAAAATAAGAAGAAATATAAATAAATAAATATAAAAGGGCTTACACAGACACACCGTGTGGTTCCTCGCACGTCAGAAGCGCCCCCCCGCCGCCATTAGCAGCAGCCCCCAGGCGAGCTCGTCACCAGCCATGGCCACCGAACGGGCCGAGTGTCGGCCCCGAGGGAGGGCGGAGGCTCCTGTACCCGAGGGACGGGGGGGAAGCTTTACCTCACCCGGGAGATCACAGGAAGCGGGAGCCTCGGGAACTTTGGGGAGTTTTCCCCTCAGTTAATGTTGGCCGAGGAAAGGAGGGCCCTGAAGTAATTAGTTTTAAGGCAGATTTCCAGGCAGCTCCATCTTGCTTCTTCCCCAGAGCCTGGCTGGTGTCTTTGCACCTTAGGGATAAAAGTTAGCAGGGCCTGCAACAGCATTGAAATTAGGTTTTAAAGGAAGCCAAAATGCTCTGAATCAGAGGGCAAGGACAGTCACATATTTGCTCATGCAGCACCTTGGCAAAAGGGACTCGGCCTCAACTAGATAAACCAAAAATACAATAAAATAGAGTCAAGGTGGAAATTAAAGCCTTGGGGCACAGGTTTGCCCTTCTGGCTTTATCCAGGCAGGAGGAAAATGCTGATTTTGGCCAAAAAAACTAAAACACGACACCATTTTTGATTCAGTCTGTATTTGGGGAAAAAAAAAAGTCACCATGAAAATGTTTTACAGAACTTTCCTAGTTCACACAGGTTACTTCAGAGGCTCCCCGGGGATTTACTTTATCACAGCATGAGAATTCCCTACATTGGCCTCTGCTGTTGAATCAGTGCCAAGAGGAGGGACGTTTTTGGTGCACCAGGTACTTTAAAAAACAAAAGAAAACAATAAAAGAAGACCTGAATGAATCTTGGAAGAGACCAAGTCATATCCTCAGTCGGTGCAAAACAAGCACAACTCCACTGACTTTAGCACTACTTCTATAACTGACACCAGATGTGAACTCAATTCCTTGTAGAAGCCTAACGAAACAGTCAAAAGGTGCCTGCCGAAACACATCCTTAACATACGAATATCACAAATGTCTCAAAGTGGAACGGAGATTCCCACTAAATGACCCTTACCGAAAACGCAAACTGTGGCCCCAAACCTGCTCAGAGCACCACTGACATGTGGCAAGCAAGGTGCAGATTTTAAGAGTTACTGGAGAGCCCTTTCAGGCCTCTTAGTAACTTCTTTTTTTTCCCTCCCCTCTCCTTTTAAATAAACTGGTTGAGAATTCTTTAATCTTTTAAGATAGCTCAGTATTTTCAAAGTGAACATAACTTTCAAAAACAATACTGATTAAAAAAGATGATTGATGATACCTTAAAAAAAGACCCAGAATATCAAATTAATTCCAGTCCAGCATTACAATTAGTTATGAATACCTCCTGAAAATTATATCCTCACAAAAAAAAAAAAAAAAAAAAAAAAATGTGGGTACTGAAGTTAAAAGCATCAGAAACATTATGCACTTGAAAATAACGCCGATCTTTTAACATTTAAAAACAAATCAGCACATTCTTTGGAATCAACAATTTAAAAAAAAGGTGAATTTCTCCACAGTCTCCACACTGTCTTTTCATATCAGTCTGTGTAAGATGAAGTCGTTGAGCAGTTTAAGAACCACTGTCTGAAAACAGAGTCTCTGACCCGCAGGAGGCTACATAAAACGAGAAACACGGGCTTTCTTTTTTAGTATACCGACGTCTGCCAAAAATAGAGACTATTGAGTACAAGACAGCATGGCCCTGTTCTAGGGCTTATTTCCTTTTTTTTGTATGTGTACTTCCAGTGCAAATTCTTTTCAGCACTTGTGACAGGTGAGAAGGAAAGGGGGAAGAAAAGACACTCCCGTGGTCTTGCTTGGAGATAACCAACAGCCATAACACACTGAACTACCATTCATTTTCGTCGAAACCAACTCCTGTTGCTGGCAACATGAAACAGCCTATTAAAATTTCATTTTTAAGATAAACAGACTACACTTTAGCATGGAATCTGGCCGTGGCTATGGTTCTATGTGCGTAAAGGTTAAGAGATGTTTTTCCCCCCTTCGGTATTAGATGGAGTTTGTTAAAAACAAGTCCATGGTACTTCTCCACATGTGTCATGAAATGTGGGAGATCTGTCTGACTCTGGTTTGTATTTCCTGTCGGCACAATGGGCAGGTCTCCAGTTGCAAGGCACACCCCATGCACAGGTCACTGAATGAGAAGGGGGAAGAAGAGAGACAAAAAAAAGCACAGTTAAAGCCTGAACTTAAAATAAAAATCAAATTTAAAAAAATGCAGACACCTGCTCCTGTTAGAGCAGTTAAAAACACTACTGAAATTGAATTCATTTCCTAGTAGGCTGCTTCGGTGCAGAAAGGTGTAACACGAGATCATTTCTGTTGGCGTCCGCTTCCTGCTTTTCAGAGAAATCCTGAGAAAACCCATTTATTGGATACTTATTTCAACTTCTTTGCTGTTGTTCTCATGTTTTCTGGATTTTACAGCACAACTACCAACGCAGTATTCATTGGCAACATCTTGGAGACTAAGGAATTAGTCCCAGAAGTTTACCACAATATTCTTTCCTCTCCCTTCCCCCAAACACTGAAACATGTCTAAAGATTAAATCTGCTCAGGGTGATGTGGGGGGAAATGATGGAACTACGACATCTAGCCTGTATTTTTCACATCCTTAAAGGACAGAGCATTTTCCATAGGCTACAGTCACTCAAAATAAGCAAGGGTTATATCTGATCTTGCTTAACCAAGATGGCAAACAAGCATATTCCATCTTTTTATACTTTTTTATTATTAATTTTAAGCTTACCTGTGTCCACACGGCCTGAGTTCTGTGTCTGCTATCTCATCACAGCAAAGTGTGCAGCAGTTCTCTCGGATACTCACTTGCTTGAGCAAAGCCAGGCGTCGGTGTCTGCAGAAAAACAAGGTGACCACCTTTGCTTTTACATCATACTCAAAACTAGAGATTTGCACTTACTGTAGAGCACTGCATTAGACCAGTGCAGCACCGTTTGTGCCACTCAGCATGAGCATTGATAAACAAAAATATCCCAAAAATAATAATAAAAAAGCTTAAAACATGCAAAGATGTTCAGAACCATCTTTGAATTCCTGGTCAGTAATAGTTCGTCTCATGAAGACTATAGTTTTTAGTCAAATGAGTTCAAGGAAGAAATAGACCATGCGATATTTCTGACCAGGAAGTGAGATGAGAGTAAATGGGTAGAAATCCTAAACTAGTTGCAATATCGTGTTTCAAATATGAAACAAATATGCTAAAATGTTTAGTGGTAGGTTGAATTGTCTAGGCCAGGCAATGTCTTGACACCAACTGTGTTATATTCAGCACCACTCTACAGAAGCCTATAGTACCTCTTGCAATGGATAATTAGGATCCACTTAGGCCATTTTTTTTTCCCTGTCACCTTTAAGATAAAAGCAATCTATTAATTTAGTTTCTAGTTTCAGTTTGGATTGAATGGGCACACATAATCTCTGCATACACATACAGCAACAGTATCCTGCTTTGAATGGACTCTTTCAATGTTATCACATATTAAACTCCAACCCAGGAGGACAAAGTGTCTCTAGTCAGACATCAACAGGAAGGCAATTTCTTCAGGTTTCTCTCTGCAGCTTTTGGCACAGAGAGGGGCTCTCACAGGTACTGCTTAAATGCAGCATGTTTAGGGCCAGAGGGAGTTCAATACCAATCCCATCTGATCACCAGCTCTTTTTAGCACATGGCTAAAAACCCCTCAGTTCCTCAGCGGCCTGAAACTAAGACAGAAGAACGCTGAGCAAAGGGTTGACCAGTGATGATGATCTCAAGATGATCAGTTTGTTAAGTGAGGTCTTCAGTGCAAAGAAAAGCCCTCACTCGCAGCACCTTCAGTTAGGAGCAGGTGTAAATCACCATGCTTATAAAGAACTGCAGAATTGCCTTGTGCATTGGATTTGATTTTTCATGTTGTGTAAGTTCAGTATCACGAGTCTCAAGCTCTGCCAGTGTGCAATCCAGTCAATGCAAGAGCAGTTTTAGAAAAGTTTCGAGTTTTACAAGTGCTCCGTGCCTCTGCTTTGCCAGCATCAAAACTGCAGGACAAATTAGGTCAACTTTAAACAGAGAGGCTGTTTAATTAAAATGACTCCTCCTTGACAACTTAATATTCTTACAAGGCACTTCTATTACAAGCGTTTTTACTATCACAACACTAGTCAAAATTAATTTTGATACTGCAGGCAATGATTTTAGTTTAATGGAGTTTAGGCATACATCTCCTGTCCTACCCAGTTATGTTGTACCAGGGTCTATGGTCCAGTCCTCTTCTGGCCATGGAGGAGTGATGCCATCAACAGTAACTTTACCAAGTATAACTTAAAACACTACACAAACAGTAAACAAAGGGTACTGCTCCTCTAACAAGCCAACACACTCAAAGCACACAGAAGGATTACCTTGGCAAAATGATTTTCTCTTCTGCTGTCAGAAAGGCGTAATCATTAAAGGTACTAAATTTGATTGGTGGTGGGTACTTGAAAGGTTTTGCCCCAAAGTTGAACTCACATTGTTGATAGGACATGAAACTAGCTGCAGCAAAGAAGCCAGATCTGCACGATGAAGGAAAAAAATAAACATTTTAGGGTATATCTACATCTGAAGAGCCCACAAACTGATCTTCTTTACAGTGATCAGCTCAGATCTCTCCTTCAGCACAGGAATTTAACAACAATAAAATCTTTCTTCTATACAATTGCCGTTTGATGGCGTTTTGAGGAGCACTGTCAACTGCTAGGGACACTTACACGCCCAGTGCTCCTGCTCTTTCATTTGATGGGGCACAAACCTGGGGAATGTGCAGCAAATCTGGAGCACACGTGTTGTGGGCAACCTGTGCGAGATGACTTGAGGCCCGCGAGCTCTATTATGACAGGGGCCATCTGCTTCTCCGCACTCTTACAGGATTAGCTCACGGCAGCTGTCTCCTTCACAGCCATACAGACACTTCTTTCACTGTTACTTAGAGAGGACCCAAGCTGCAGAATATGTCAAGTACTGATGGAGTAACAGAATCTGTTAGCTTCATTCCCGTTTTTGAGATTTTTACCTTTACATGCCTATCAGCACTATAATGCTAATTATCCTCAGGCACTACTTTCATCTCTGCTACAGCCTCAGTCTATTTTGGTGGAGTCCTGGTCTGATGCTAGAAAGCACCTTTTGAATTTACCTCTGGAAGCTCCCTGGGCCCTGAAATCTACTCAAAGTGACACCCTAATTGCTAGTTTCTAAGAAACTGTACATAGAAAGGCTGTTAGTGACAGTATTTATGGCAAGCAAGTATCAGTTTTTTCATACTATTAGAGCTATTAGCCAGACAGGTTACAAATGAGCACATACTTACACAGCAGATGAGAATACTTGTTTCTCAGCAGGAAGCTGGTTTCCATTTAAATAGAAGATCATTTGCTTTTCTTGCAAGTCTAGGAGAAATCCTATCGTGTCTCCTTATGTGCAAAACAAAAGGTAATTTAAAGATTTTAGCAGTGTTAGAAAAAGCACAACTTTCAGCTATTTATAAGGTACTGCATATCTCATTATGAGTTGTTTCACTAAGAAGGAACTGTTTGAAAAAGCACAGAAAAGCAGTGGGATAGAGTAATTAGGAGGAGAGAGAGACAGGAAAAATAATCAAAAAATAATGTATTTTAGGTTGCCAGAGCATTAATGCCACATATACATGAATATGCTGCAGAGGTTATCCAAAGAGTGTTTTCTCCCTTTGCCTCCCTCCCTATTTCACACCTATTGCAGGTATCTTCAGAACATGCATTTTCTAAAGTTTAAGAAGTTTCTAACATCTTTGTACATACTATCTCCACCCCTCTTTAAAAAAAAAAAAAAAAATGCTACTTTAGCTACACTTGGAGACATTATTAGAAGGCAGGGTGGTACAGTTCACACAAGCATTGCATACCCATATACTCCCACCAAGACTTCAAACCTGAGATCGAGTACATATTTCTGTTGTCAAAGTAGATATCCAGGAATTTAAAGCAAGTAAGACAGTGCCACTGCCTTTAACTAGGATCTTTAAACTGGACAAGTTCTCCTCTCCTAAAACAGCTGTTTCGGCTTAAGGCAGTCCCAGCACAGAACATCTCAACACAGTTTCAGATGTCTGTAGGTCTGCACCTACTAACAAACTAAGTATTCCAGATGCCAGCAAGAGGAAAATCTAGCGCAGAAACCAGGTTCGCATAAGCACTAGAAATGGACCAAATTACCTTCTTTCCAACAAGGGTGGGAATGTGGTTTACTTCTGGCGTTATACCAGATCAGCTGCCGGCAGCCATCGTATGCACAGGAGTATTCATCATCCCCGATGCCATAACCTTCCTTTAGGAGAAGGAGGGAGAAAAAAAGAAAAGAAAAAGTGAAGCATTTCAGTCTGCAGCCATTCCTCACACAGAAAGGCATAAGGCTATTTTTATTCAACTAAATCATCCATCCAAGAATGGGAAGCATTTTCCTCTGCCCTTTAAGGTTCTTTTTCAAACCAGCCTCCATTTCATTTTCTAATGAGAAGACATTTGGTGGGGGTGAGGAGGGGAAAAGGGAACATCATCTCCAAAGTGTTTGTCATTTTCTGCAAGTGCAAATCGCTTCCCTCTACTAAATTTGATCATACACTTAATTTCAACTCTTGTACCTTAAGGTTTAGAAGTTTAAAAAGACAACACAGCAAGTGTAACTACTCTCTTAAAGTCCCAGCAGCAAACTTGAAATATCTTTTCCCTCCAAGTTATTTTAGTGCCACCAGAACATATAGCACCCAAGTAAAGAAGAGCCCCAGAGGCTCCTCACTAAATCTGTGCATATGAGTCCCTCAATTTGTAAGAGAGTTCCAAGCAGTAGTCCCAAGGTCCCATAAAAATAAACAAAATCACAAAGAATCCAAAATTTCAAAGTGGAAGAACCACCTATCATGCAAGGGACTCAAATGAAAAACCTCAAAGCATTAAGAAAGATACTTCCTTGTGCTCAGTATGGGTGGCTTGTAGTGCAAACAATAACCCAGGTCAGATCATGCCACTCTTGGGATGTCCTAAATTAAAACTGAGTCCAGCTAACGCGCATACAATGTTATACTTGGGACTATTTGTCTTTTTTGTTGCACATGCTGTAAATAGAAAGTTACTCTGATGAGCACCATATCGAGTGGCAAAGACCACCCTGCCATTTCTGGTGGAAACCTTAGGAACACAGAGACCAGCAGTATCTACCCACTTAGAGAAACACTGTAGGAACACAGGAATTGCACAGCTCAGATGTGACATCTCCCATTTTCCTACCACACATGCAAAGCACAAACACGTGTGCCTTAACAGTAAGCGGCAAAAATCTTTTAAGCCTCTTAGGGTGCTAACAGCAGACACAACTGCCACTTATTTCAAGCAGTCTCTACTACAGCCAGCGTGAGCAATGCCTGTGTTTGGGGCACATCTCCAGACTTTTTCGTTCTTTCTTTAAAGCTATATTTGTAATTTCATGCTAGAGATGCAAGATCAGACTTCAGAAATGATAGAGAGAGGTGCATATGTTACACACTAGCATAGGATGCTATTTACATGAGTGCATGAAAGAAACTGAGCAAGAAGGAAGATTTAAGGATTCACAGGACACAAGTTAGATGTGAGAAAGCCTGCTCTCCCATTCTGCTCGCATTTCTTGCAACTGATGTTTCTTCTTCTCCCTAGCACGTTTCTCTTGAACCCCCCACCATCACCTATACTTACTTGTATGCCAAGAACTGGCCTGTCTTCTCACTAGGTTCTGCATTTGAGCAAGCTGTGGAATTATTTTCTCTATCAATCAGAAATGAGTAGCTGTAACTGCTTTTCTCTACATTTAAAGGAAGAGGAGGAGATAATCTTCTATATTAAGCTGTAAGCAGCAACATGAAATTCCCTAACAGCTCAAGGTGGATTTCTTCCTCCAGGTCAGCCAGCTAAAACATCAACCTAAAATCCCAGCCCTATATTTCCATTTGGAAATATAGGCTTAGGCCATATACACCCTTTGCCACTCTCTTCAAGCTTGTTGAACTTGGAAGGCTGCTGATATGGAAAGCCCTAAGCCAAACCCCAGGCACACACATGCAGATATACAGCTATGCACATACACACAACCTTTTAAAGATATAAGAGACACCATGCCAAACATTGTTTTATTTCTGTATACATATATTTGAAACTGAAAGTCAGTCTTCATTGTTCCCTGCTTTGTGGTATTTGCTGGCCTTTACACTGGAGTATTGAGCAATGTAAAGACAAAAAAACCCTCGGACTTTTACATTTCCACTCATGTCAACTTAGTGGACACTGAATCTTCCCTTCTTATGTGCAAAGAACCCTAACTAGCAACAGAGAATGGCAGAACTTAAGGGTATATCACCTCATTTGAGTACTTTGCCATGATATATCCAGGCAGAAAATGGAGAAAAGACTCGTGATGTCATCTCAGATAATACTAGAGAATATTTTTTGACTGTAGCTATAGTTTGTGTCCACGTGGCACTTCATGCTGTACTGCTAATAGGTATGTAATTTGAAGAATAAACTTGTAAGAATAGCTGGTATCAAAAATAAGGTATAAACTGCACGAGAGTGGGAGCGAAACAAGCTGCAAAGTAAGACAGAGGTACTCTGTATTATCAGAATAAAGACAAGGGTGACTGTGTGATAACCCACCAGTTTTTATAGAGGAAACAAGAGCTCACTAAAAACACAGACAGTAACCACTGCCCTTATCTACAGTCTTTATAAAGAGTCCAAAGAGAGTAGCCATAGGAAATAAGTCACATATTTCCCTGTAGCTTCCTAAACACACAGTGGCATCTATATAACAAAAGCTGTCACTGCTAGTGACTAGGCAATAGTTTTGTGAACAATGCCTGTCTATAGCAATGACAATCCAGTTCTTTCCCTGTACCACTAAATGCACCAAAAAAAAAATAACCTCTCTAGAGTACAGGAAAAAAGTGAGGCTCAGTTTTTGCCATAAAATGACAGCACCTATGAAACTAGCTGTGACAAATAGAATAGTGCAGTTACATTACATGTACTCACATGGTTGAGAAACTTGCTGTCTTTGGTAGCCCATCCTATCTGCATCACTCCTGAAGTGATTACTGTGACTTCGTAGTACCAGACTCCGGAATCGACACAGAACGTACATCGGACACTTTCAAAGGACGACGCATCACATCGAGCCTACCACAACCAAAGCAAAGAGTTAATTGCTGCAAACTAGCATTCAAACAAGCCCCTTCCTCCCCTGGATCAAGTTTCTTGCCTGTAAGAATTCTGGAGGTAAATGATTAAAAACAAAACAAAAAACAAAAAACCTCTCTTTAAAGTCCAAATAGTCACATCCTAACAAGCTGGCATTCATTAAGTAGGCAAGACTGAGGATGTTCAGGGTTAGGCCCTGAATACAAACACAAAAGAATGGAGAGCTAATAGTCTTTAAATCTCTAACTTGGTTCTAAGACAACCAAGATGACAGACATAAGTCATCAGTCATTAGCAGACTCCTGGTAGATAATAAAGGAGGGAAAGGATTTCAGTGTTATAATCAAAATGCATCTAGAAGTAGTGGGACAAAGATTTAGAAAAAGAGAGTAACCTTGAAGGGGAAGAAAGGGGGAAAAACTAGAAATCTACTGCTGTAGGATTTCAAGGGGAGAAAGGACAAGCAATAGCAAGTATATTTTGTGAACAATCCTAGTCAAAAGGAGCAAACACAAGGTAGCTCTTAAGCATTCCCCACATTTTTTGGGAATTATGGGGCTCAGACACAGATGTTACTTCATTGTGAACAATTTTAGAATTGAGATTAGTACAGTGGCACTACAACCTTCAGACTTTCCATAGAAAGGTGGCAAAAAGCTTTGATTGATTCTAAGGAAATACAGGAACACATAGAAGCCAGAAATAGTTAAATCCCATCTTCTTTTCTTTTTTTCAAAAGGTTATTACGATGAAATGTCATCCTACCTCTAATCCATGCGGTGAGATCTTAAGGTATTCACTGACATCATTACTGTTCAGCATAGCCCTAATGTTGGTCAAGTCAACCTTCTCATACGTAAGCTGTCTGCCTTCTTTCAGAACTGCAGAATAAAATTGCTTCGAATTACTGCTGCAGCAAAACTCAGCTTTAATTAAGCATTTCATGCGGTGACAATCAGTCCTTCCAGGATATAGGCAGTTTTCAGCATAGCCGAACGAAACATCAACATTTCAACTGCACAAAATCAGCCCTGCTTACAATAACACTTTATGTTAAAAAGCTTCTGAGCATTAAGGCACAGCTTATACTTCTAATTATCCCTTCTAAAGAAGAATTATTGCTTTCCTGGAACTCAGAAGCAAGTGAGGCATCCAAGTTCCGACCCAGATGACTTTCCCCCCACCCAGGCTTTACCATCATATTTATACATGTAGTTGGGTAGAGTTTTCCTGCTCCATTACACACAGAAAATATTTGACAGGTAGGGAAAGGAGACAATGACAAGGGGAAAAAAAAACAAGGATTCAAAGCTTTTGACTCTCACACGTTCCAAGAAAGAGATGAGCTTAAAGTGAACCACAGAAGCTCTTCCTCTCTTCTGCCTTCCACAGGGAAAGGCCAAAAGCATTAATCTTCCCAGGTGTCTAATTATTGACATAAGTAGGTTAATTTACAAATCTGAGATCTTATCAAACCTGAGAAAGTTGGGGATGTTGACTAAACACTGCCAAACACGGCCTATTGACCCCAATTTAGCCCAAAGACATTGGCAACTACTGGTCCCTTAGATGCAAAGTCAACTGGGGGATTGTTCATCATTGTAAAGGATAAATAAAGTGCCCATCAATCCCACCCTTCACTCTCAGCCTAGAATATCTCTTTTATAAAACACTTTATGAAGTGTTTAATAATTCTTTGTCACTGTGCACCATCGGCACAGGCATTACCATGTCAACAGCTGGAGACACAACGCAAAGACTTTCCAGCACAGCAGAAATGGAGCATGCAAACCTCATCCTTCCCCAAAGAGGAAGGCAGTTACATGTGGATTTATGGGGGCTTTTCTTTTTGAGAGCACTTACAAATGCAAACTGGGTTTATTTATTTACGAGCAAGTGCTTAGGCAAAGCAGATCACCAGCCGTGCTCTATCTCTTTGAGGAGCTGCTTAATATTAAATGAACCCATCCCTTTGCTATACCTACACAGATTGTCTAAACTCCACTGGGCACAGAATCCAACCTGGCGTTTTAAATAATCCGGATTATCAGTCCATTTCTCCAGCAAGATCAGCTGGTCACTAATGCACGATTCGGAAACTGTCATTTTATTTTCACCTGTAATTTAAGAGCATAAAAAGAATAACTGCAATAAACCAGGGATTAGTTTACTTAATAACAACAACATTGTATAAATGCAATAGAAAGAAATTTTTAACTTTACAAATAGCACAAAGTTCTTCTCACAAGCAAGCATATCAAATCACTTAAAAATCACTCATTGTATGCAGCCACATCCAAAACACATAAGCCATAGCTGTTCATCTCTTTTTCAGTGACAAAGGTCTCATATCATAAGTCCTTATGTAGAAACTCTAAGCTAAGGAGGGCTGCAGAGAGTTGCAGGAAGTCTCTCATGGGTTTGGGGTGCGAGGGTAGGGATGTCACTAAAGCAACCACTATTTCTTCATGCCTATAAACACCTAATCTTGGCTCTTCTCCAACTCTACATTTTTCAATGACAAAGGTCTCATAAGTCTTTACGTGGCAATTTCTAGCTGTGGAGAAGTGAAGTTTCAGCAAAAACAACTCTCAAAGTTGCTTGTTTGGTTTGTTTTGTTGTGAGGAGGGGGAAGGTGTCACTGGAGCAGTATTCCTTCTGCCTGTAAGTCCACAGACATTGTTTCATACATCTGCATTCCCATTAATCCAGTCTTTCCCGCTCTCATAACAAACGTGAGGAGATGAAGCAAATGGCAGTCACGCAAAAGCGGCCATACCACGACTCTTAACAGTTGATACTTACTTGTTTGTGCAAACTTCTCCAGGGCTATTAGTGCAAAAAGCATCACTGTCGGATGGGACTGGAAATTCTAGACATGGATAGCAAGAATATTTAATGAATACACGGCCCAGACATGCAGGAAAAGCTCTAAATCTGTCACAGAATATGTTAGGTTGCAGGGATCTCTGAAGGTCTTCTAGTCCACCCTTCTGTTGAGAGCTAGTTCAACTAAATCAGGCTGCTCAGGGCCTTGTCCATGTGAGCATCTCCAAAGGCAGAGATCCCACAGCTTCTCAGGAATCATGGTTTAATACTTGACCACCCTTCATGATGATTTTACCCCTTTTATCTACTGAATTTTCCATTTACATTTCAAGAGAAGCCTTTTCCATGCCCTCCCACTAGGCAGCTGTAGATAGCAAGATGATCTTCCCCTAGCCACTGTCTTTCTCCAGGCTAAATAAACCCAATTTGCTCAGCCAAGGTAACAAAATAGTTTTTCATTCTATAGCAACGTAGACTCTCAAAGCTACCCATCCAAGAACAGGGCCCTGATGTAGCCTGGCAATCCAGATAGTGGGAGGGCATGTGGAAAGGGAAGAGAAAGGGATAAAAGAATGAAAACTCCTAAAAACAGATTTACATTAATACCAACTCAACCAGGATTTGCTTAGTCTCCCCCACCTCTCAAGAGTTCATAGCAAATAACTTGAAGTCAACCAACCAGGCACATTAGACTGGCTCCTCAAAAGGGCCATCTTTTCATCTCACACCAGTCTCAGACCTATGCAACTGCGTTTACTTCATTTCACATGCTCCTGACCCAACAAGTGAAATCAGAATTGATTTTTAAGTCAATAGCCCTGAGCACTGACTTGAGAGCACTGAATAAAAGCCTGTTTTTTTTCCCCTGAGACCAAAGAGTTTTTTTTTGTTTTTTTTTTAAAAAAAGAACTCTAAACTTTCAGATAATAGAGAATTAGTGATTAAGGCTTACATATTTGAGGTGCCCTTTTTTTTTTTTTTTTTTTTTTAAAGTGTCCTAGACTAGTTTTGCAGATTTCAGTTTATCCTAACAGTAAGTAACACTTGCAAAGAAGTGTCATATAAAAATTAATAGGGAGGTTGGTTCTGTCCGATTAATTTTCGGATCCTTTTCGGGAAGCAAAATATTTGTTCTCTCACCTAGCGCAGAAACAACAAAATACTCCTTGAGCATATCCAGCTAAAGCCTTTTTACCATTTCTCTCAAGTGCATTCAGTGTCAGGGGGAATTATCCTTCTGTTTAAGCTGAGATACAATTTGATCAACTTTCCTACTAATGTTTAAATGAAGTTTGAAATTATCAAGCAACATCCTAATTGGATGAGGAAAAGGTATATATGGAAATAGACAGTCTGCTGTGTTAGGATATGCAAGAAATAACAGCTCTTTGAAAGACAACAAGGTCACAAATATATTTTGGGGGAGTATTTATTAAATGTTGATTTTCTACTACCTTACCAGTATTTACCAAATACAATCCTAACTTTTCACAATAGCCCAAAACCTATTTGTGTTACTTGCTTCTCTTAAAACAAAAATAGTCTCTGACTGAAAAAGATTGAAATATTCTTTACTCAAAGACAGACATCAAAGCTAGACCTGCAATATGACACAAGTACTGCTTTTTTCTAAGGAATTTAAACTATTTTTCCAAGAAAACGGGAGTATTTGTCATGCATGAATAAGTACAAAAAGAACTAAGACACTTACCAAGCTATGAAGTAAATATTCCAATATGCCTGGGCTGAGTAAGCCTATGCTTGCAGGACCTACAAAACACATTAAAAATTAAAATCTGGGCATAGCAATGATCATATTCTCAGCATTGCTCAGAACTTTTATTCAGAAGGCAATAGATTAAAGAACAGCTAAGCACACTGACTTTGCAACAACACCAAACTCTTAATAATAAAATAAAAAAAGGCAATCGTTTCTCCAGTATTTGTTATGCAAATAATTACCAAGTTACTGGCAAACTACAAATATTTTCAGTTTATTCATAAATGCATAAACAGTTCTAGTGACATTTCAGACGTTTTGAAGCGAATATTTGCACCATTTACAGCTAATCTTTCATTATAGCACACAGCCAATTAGAAAAATGCCCCCAAATACTGCCTGTTTCATCAATAGAGATACACAAGGGAATCAAACTCTGATATCTAGAAACACTCAACAAATTCTAGTAAGTCCCAAGACAACATTAACAGATCTGCTTGCCTGAGCTTGTACAAGAAGATCTGCTCCTGCGGCACTAAGAGCAAAGCAGACACAAGAAGTCATTTTAGACCTGCTACAACAAGAAGGCAGAAGCATTACAGTACAAAATTGCTTCCTTCCCTTGTCCTTCCCTTTTTTTGATGAGAGAAATTGAAATTATGCTTTTAACAGGCATGGAGTGATAGCAGACATTCACTTTGGCCTCATTCCCTTTTTCCAACCACTTTCAGGAAAGGGAGCGCAAAAAAAAAAAAAAAAAAAAAAAAAAAAAAAAAAAAAAAAAAAAAAAAAAAAAAAAAACACACCACAACTCGATGCAATCAAGACTATCAGCAAGAATGAAGCTTAATCTTAAGCTTCCAGCAGGGTACTAGAAATAACAGGGGATAAAAAGACCTATACATAAAAATGTCACCTGAAAATGGAGTATGCAGCTACGTAGAAAAGACTGATTAAGGTCATATTAAGTGTAAGGCCTTATATTGTGGGCATAAACACTGCTCCACAAATGGTTACATTTCAACCTGACAACCACACATCAAAACAATTTGATCATAAGCATCTGGAATTGTAAATTAGCCAATTCAGACCAGAGCAAGTCCCTGATGACCGAATCTTTTAAGCTTTTAATTGAGCAGTAGACCTGCTCACACCAGTCAAAGTCTCTCCTTGATGCAAAACACTGCTCGGTCCCAAGAAGACATTTCTGATCTCAGTCTGCACAGTGGGTGCTGAAGCAAGAGGTACTTCAGGGAGTCAAATGCAGGATTTTGAGATGCTCCCTCCACTCACCTGCTAATTTCTCTGCTAAACAGCCCAATACTGCAGTTGTATTCCGGTGTTTGGCAGGGTGACAAGCATCCTGGCAAGCAGCAGCTCCACTTAAGTTTAATATTTCAGTTAACTTTTGCAATGCATCCTAAATAAAAATAAAATTAAAAAAAAGAAAAATAATTAAAAAGCTTCAACATCACTAAAGGATACAATTTTTCCCTCCTAATTCAATATACTACAAGACATGTTTTCTATACCCTATTATAAAAAAAGCAATATCATATATATTGCAGGCATCACAGGATGGTTATCCTCTAAGGTAAGAGGGTAATATGGGAAGATGTTTAACGTCCTGACCAGCTGTAACTTTAAAGTTACCACCATGCCATATTTATGGCCAAAAATCACATTACACTTCTGGCCATCCGCAAATGAACTACTTATACTAAGAACCTGAATAGCAGACCAGCACCAATGGCACTACTGCCACCTTATTTCTGACACTGCTTCAAGGGCCAGAAAACCTCACTCCCTTTCCAAAACGGATTTAGTCTTGGAAATTCAGGATTAGAGGAAAAATAGAAAAGAAACATATTCCATATCATAAATTTAGGGTACATCTAAAACATAACCACCAGGTTTTGGATAGTTTTACCATGGTTAACCTAGAGCCAGAGCAAGTTATCCCCATGGGGAAAAGAGACATAGAGAAGGAAAAAAAGAAGCCAGGGGGTTTATCCTGAAAAGATAAATAGTTATGCTCCCCAAAGAAAAGCCACAAAAGCAAAACTGATGGACAGACCTGACACAAAGGAGAAAGGATGAAGAAGGAAAAAAGGCCGACTGAGCAGAGATGTGGGATGGAAAAGCCTACTGGAAAGCAGGCGTGTGACGTACCCTGATACTGCCTTTAGCCAATAATAGAGCTGTCACAAAGATTAAGTATTTTGAGTTAAATAAAGACTTTAGAGAATAAACAGAGTTTACTGCACAGCTATTTGTACTTCATGGACTATGGCCTGACATAACAGAAAATGGAACACGGCCTGCTACTGTTCGCGAGCTGTAGCACAAGCTTTGCATTGACTTAAAACCCAACGATGGAAAATTTTGGTTTATCCTGAATAAGTAAAGACCCAGCAGCGGCAAACGCGTGACCTGCGGATCCCAAAGCTGTAACTCCTTGCCCCACACTGTATCCTATAGAAATCAGGAGGGAAAACAAGCCTATGTGCAGCCTTCCAAAACAGGTATCTTAGTCCTAGCTTGTTAACCATTTTGAAATTTGTTCCTTAAAATTAAGGCACCTAAACAAAAATGATGCAGCTTTAAAAAAGAAAACTTTTGATTACCGAGTACACTGTATAGCTGAACAAAAAAAATACAGCATCACTCTTAGTATGAGGCATTAACAATGCTCTCCAGTTCCTAGTTTCTTCTTCAAAATGGGCAAAATTATGCCTATTCTAGCGGTGGGTTTGTTTTTAGGATGTTTGCATAGTCTACAAGGCAGCCAAACAACATTTAACTTGGTCAACAGTCTCAGCAAACTTTAATTAATGGCCTAGAGAAAAAAAATGCTTTAGTTACAGGGTTTGCCAGCTCTCCAGCCACTCACCAGTTATGTGAGATAAAGACTACCCATTTCTTTTCTTACATCCACAACACTGCAGAACAAAGACTGGCAGCGTAACAGGTTCATAAATAACATCTGATGAAACAAGATAGCAAAAAGCACAAAGACAGACAACTTGTGTTGTTTTTCTTCTCTCCGACCCTTGCGTTTAAGTGATTCAAGAACACTGAAGCGCTTGAGGCCCCCATTAAAACGTACAAGCTGACACATGAAGGCATTAGTTTTTTTTTTTTGGTGGAGAGATGATCCAGTCATCAGTAAAAAAGTGCCTGAATTTGCCAAACTACAAGCTATCTATATACAAATGTCATTTGTTACACTCAATACATGCACTTGGGTTGCATATCTCATATGCAGGTTAAGAACTGCAGTTTCCTTCCTGAATTTTCAAAAATTACACCTTTACAAGACTTCTAAGCTTGGCCTGCTTTATGTACTACACACTTGGTATGTATCACATGTACTAGACAGCAGGAGAAGGGCAACGAAGAGGCCAAAGGCCCAAGTTCCTCTCAAAGACCAGATTATTTTTCCACTTTTTTCTACAGTGCTTCCACCATTAACTAGGAATTGGGTACCAAGGCACTATAAGTTACTCCAGCTTACAAGTTACACTCATTTTCTGACCACCTGACACCCAGTCGTGTTTCCATCACTGCTGAAAACCACCAAGAAGCTACCGTGGGACTGACAGCCACCAGTGACCTGAAGTCATCTGCGGAGAAATACAAATTACAAAGACTTACTTTTGTTGGCAGCGGACATTCATCAAGTAGTAACGTTATAACAGCTGGTCCCAAGGGATCTTCTAATGGAATAACTCTAATTAAAGACTGGACAACCTCCAACCAGCCTTCATCTGTTAACCACAAAACAGAAATAACACTCAGAACAGCACCACAATTCTGAAGGGTTCAAAATACACAGGTAGATGGAAGTTTAAACTTTCCATCATCACAGTAACCCAGCTAGTTCACAGACACTAGTAAAGAAAAATACCAGTTTTACTAGTTTGTTTTATATCAATGTTTTAGCTTGTAGTAGCTTGGAAGCTTGATTTCAGGGAGAAAGAAAATTAATTATACAACAACTTGGATAACATTTTTTTTTTTTGGAGGGGAGAACAGTCTTGCCCAGGCCTCAGCATCCTAGTCTCCTCAAAACTTGTTTTCATAAGCAATGGTTCTCATCATTTTGTGATTACACAAGGTTTTTCCTTGCAGTTAATCGAAGATCTATACATAAAGATGTTAACGATAAATTACTAATAACGTAAACAGATTTGGGTGCTCAATAAGTTAACGTCTTCAAGCTGAAAAAAAATCCAAGGTCTGAGTCTGTGTCTGCATAGAGGCAAGGGAGGGAGGTTGGAGAGACTCAGGGCTCCCTTCAACAGTGACAGGTGAACAGGGAAACATATTGACATTTGAGTTTTCTGAGCACATTGCTCTGAAAAAAAAATTTTATATATATATATATATAGAGAGACTAGCTGTAATATTAAATCAGGTTAACTTATTCTCATATGGAAATATATGTTCTGGGACAAACTCTACTAGAACTAGTAGAGTCCCCATCAACTAGGGTCTTGAGCAGGGAGATTTTCTCCTACTGCAACAGCGATAAAACACCCCTTGTACAGAAAAACAGCACAGTTTGAAGGAGAATTTAAGGACAGGGCCAGCAATATTAACCAATGCGAACAGGGAGAGGTCTGAGAACAGTAAAATCAACACAGAACATGTGTACAAGGTGCCATCACTACTCAAAGCACAGGAGTTTAAGCCATGCCTACCCATACGGGTCAGTTCCACCCTACTGCAAACTGACATTCTTTGTGAATTCGGGTTCAACAACATTGCAAGGTGCTTGTAGCCATGAACTGGCCACTTCTGGAGAGCTCACACAGAAATTTTGAGGGAGTTCAAATAAAAATATACAAGTGCAATGAGCAACGTGAAGCTTCTGCAGCGCAGAATGGTGTTTTATATCCCAATTCTACAGCTACAGGAGACCCAATGTACCACTGCCACATATTTCTTAGCAAAAACAAGGTGGTTTTTTTTGGTTTTATTTTTTACTTTGCAATCACAATTGAAATTCACAGCACAGTGCCTTGATACCTGTTTCTGCCATTTCATGCAATGTGATCATTGAATAAGGAGGCTCCTGGTCACTGAAAGAGATATAACACGGGTCAAAATTGATGTACAACTGTCAACAGAACACACCAAATAAAATGATAATGCATAGACAAATATGAATCTAGTATGCATTTAACAGAAGAGCGTTACTTAGGCTGCAGTCTACTCATACCCTTTTTAGACCTGAAAAGCAAATAGAATAGGAGACATTTTCTGGCTCAGAGTCAACATCTAAATATTTGCAATAGCTGAGAAGTGGCACGGTCCATATCTCCATGCCTAAAAGCCAAACAGAAGGCTTAGGCTTAGTGCTCTTCATTAGACACTGTATTTCAGAGGTAATGAAGTGAACCAAGAGCAGCACCCAAGCAAGAGCTCATTTGAATACCTTAAGCATCATTTTATTCTCCCTCCCTCTGCCAGAAATCCTCTGCAAAAATATATATATATATTGTATGTAAAATGTAACTGAAGGGCAAGCCACCTATCCCAGACTTGAAGCATAAGAACAAGAGCTGCTTCAGAAAGTTTCTAAACAGGGTCTCAAAATCCCGTTCAGTAAGCATCTTCAGAAAAAAATGCTTGTGTACACAGATGCCCCTGCAAATTCAGCATGCCTTAAATGCTTTTAGCGCTATGCGGGCATTTGTACTTTCCTTCCACAACCAATTTCTATAATGCCCCATGAAATCAAAACGGAAATCTCAAAATATATCAAGTCAGCAGCTAAAAAAATCCATTTACTCTTGAGGACCTAATTATAAACTCAGCTTTGACTGAAAATTCATGATAAAAATACATGCTTCTCTCGCATACATAAAAAGACACTTCCCATTAAATGGTTCCACATTTTCACGCTGTTGTAATATCTGAAATATTTTTTTGCCCCCACTGAGAATCTCTTTGCGTTTCCTGTGGCAGCTAAGCTCAGGAGTAGGCAAAAGCACAACAGTGATGCAAGCAGAGTTACCTCAACAGAAAGGGTGGAAAGCCTCAAAGAAGAGACAAGTACCAAAATTACAAATATAGGCTAAGATAAAGAAAGGAGGCAACTTTGACCCACAAGATTTCCTGATTCCCTCCTGAGTAGCAGACAGTGGACTGCTCACAGTACCAGAACTGAGCAGAGGAGAACCTTGTACCACTCATTTACCATTTTAGCCACTTAATAGCCAAATACCACAACCTTGCTTTTTTTTTTTTTTTTTTTTTTTTTGGGGGGGGGGGGGGG